>CM062813.1:872287393-872572550 GCA_031772625.1 Pinus tabuliformis | reverse complement strand
AAAGCACTATCATAAACTTTGTTTTCATTTCACAATTCATTTATGATCTCTGTATATTTTGATATTGTATAAATATTAGTGAATGTTGGGTGTTTACTGAACAAGGGTTTTATGTGTAATGTCTTTGTAAGGAGATTGAGATCATTGTTGCAGTGATACATAGTGTTTAGTTTCAGTGTGAATGCATTTAATGATAGTATTGTAATCAGGTATATTAGCAGAGTGACCTGAGTGTTTGGATGATAGGTGACATACCCCAGTCTTCCGTAAAGAAGCCCTGTGACCTACATCATAACCACTTAGCCAACAATCCTTTATGTCTATATACTTTAGACGCATTCCTCTAAGCTTACGCATCCTGGTCGATAATAAATATAGTCTAGTCTAGTACCCTAGCTGGAACACTACAGAAATCATGATTAACATTTCTTTTGTTCTCATCATGAGTTTCCTTTACTACCCTTTCACCATTAGTGACCATTTCTTGTAGCAACTTATTCAAATTTATCTTCAATTCTTCCATCTTATCATCCATGCCATTCATCTTAGCTTCCATGCCATCCATCTTAGCTTCCATACCATTCATCTTAACTTGCATGCCATTCATATTAGCTTTCACGCCATTCATCTTGGCTTCATTTTCCTTTAGTGAGAGTGAAATTTGTTGTACTTTGTCTTTTATTTTTGATATATCATGTTGCATTTCTTCCTCTTCTTCACGAGTCATGCTAGAGCTTTCAGGTTGCTCACTAAGTGTTTTCATTTTCTTTCTTCGGGGCATTAATTAATGCTAATAATTCTTCATTATTCCCTTTGAATTCCTTCAAACTAATTTTTCAAACCAAGCTTATGCAAAAAAATTTAAATTCTACACACCTTTTTTCACTTTGTAGGAGCTCAACTCCGCAAATATAGCATGAAAAGCTTAGAAATTCAGACCCGAGGTTTAGAACGATTTCAACCCAAATGGGTTTTTTTAAGTGTCTGAAATGTTGCAGAAAAAAAAAAAAAAAGGAAGAAGAAGAAGAAGAAGTTAAAGTTAAAGTTATAGCGCAAATGCCACGATAACATATTTGGAGCAGAGAAACCCTAGAATCCAAAGCTCTGATACCAAATATTATGAAACCAACTCACAAAAAGATAGAAAAGATAGTTGAACGCCTTAGAATTCAGCCTCTTCGAGGGGGCAACCTCCTTTACATTACACAAATGAAATATTCACAGATGATACAAATGAAAAAACCTCATTTCTATATATAGGAGTCTAAGGGGACACAATATAACCAAGCCGACCTAACAATAATAATATAAAGCCACAAAAATAACAAGTTTCAAGTATTGGTTCTGCCCATAATGTAACAAGCACCACAGTGAGTAGAGTTGGTAGAGTGCTAGAATGGTAGCTAGGAGGTGAGGGGTCCGAATATTGTCAGGCCTCCGACTGACCCACACCAAATTTTTAATTGACCTTGGGCTGCCAAATGGCAACCCATTGTTCATGTAAGTCGGCAGATCAAGGCGAAAAACATTTTCACAACCAAGGGCCATCTGAAGAAGCGAATGTCAAACTGTTGAAGCTGTTTGTGCCATCAATTAGATGGCATCAATCGCATGGAAATTGTTGCTCACACATGAATGCTAACACCTACATTCCACTTAGAAACGTGGCTGAAGAATATAATGTGAAAATGAAAAATCTGAATGTACCATTAGATTTGTGGCATCGAATAGTGCAAAATCGATTGTCAAATTTCAGAATTCTGAGAAATTGAGAATCTGGGACTCAAGGAATCTTTTAGATTCCCCCTAGATTCCTCAAAGATTCTGCTCCATGGGTGGACTGGAAATACACAACTCAAAAGGTGAATTTGACCTCGCCATTGCGATCACTACATAAAATCGTGAAAAACGACTATAAACTTGACTATGTTCTGACAAATTTTTTTTTACCTCCCCAGAGAATCTTTGGGCATCAAAGAATATCATGCCTCCTCTGTCTCAAAATCTATGTCCGCTCCTGGTTCCTCCATCTGCTCCTGGGTGCACTGACAAAAATGAGTTTATATGTAAATCCTGGGTGGATTAACCCATGTGGGGTTGGTTGGCGCAAAGGCAGAGTTTAGAAAATGGTTGAGGAGGGGTTGGGGGATCAAATTCCACCCCTCCCAAATTAACATGCAGAATCTTTTTTTTTATAGATTTTATTATTGGGCGGTGGTTCCACTGTTTTGGTGGCCTATGCTACATTTCTTGCCATCAGTTCCACGTGGTATTAAAGGCAGCGTGGTGTGCATTAAAAGGGAGTCGCGTTGTTTTATTTGACATTCCATGTTCCCGCCGCATGGTCGCGGGCCAGCCGATGTGGCTGGCACAGGCTCGATACCCATAGACCTCCCATTAACTATGCGTACGTTTGTGGATAGGGATGTGGGCCGAGTTCACCAGAGGTGGCCCGCCCACCCCATTAATACGAACATTGTATGGTGGTCGATGGAGGGTCCGACAGGGTCGTGGCCACCGGCCCATATTTAAACATAGCTTTTTGTATATATATATATATACATATATATATATATATATATATATATATATATATATATATATATATACATATATATATAGATATATATGTATTATTTATATATATATATATATTATATATATAATATGTATATATTATATATATATATATATATATTATTTATTTATTTAATAATAGGGCAATTTATTCAAATCTGTCTAATTAAGGCTTATTAGGCAATTAAAGAGGCAACAATTTAGCCCACGTCGAGAGCTAAGTTTCATGCCTTGGGGTCAATCAAATTGTAGGACACTCAAACCTAGCCCACAGCCCAACTTTGACTGGCTCGTTCTCGCTCATACGAGCTCGGATTGACGAACTATTCACATTGCCATGATTAGGATGATGATATATACACTCAAGTCCTAGTTTGAAATCATTCTGACCATTTTTATTTTCGAGTGTTCATAAGCCCTCTTTGTCCTGTGTGTGTCCCTAGAGCCACTTGGATCATTAAGAGAAGATCTAGAGTGTCTCCACCCTGAACACATCTGATCAATTCCAACTAATGTATGCAGGCTCTTAGAGTGCCTCAAACCTACTTTAAGAGTTTTTACTTTGGCAACGATTTTTTATTTTAATTATCAATTGTGACAACCTTAGTTAGGTGGCCTAAAATTTGTTTATTAAGTTTTTAGGATAGGTCCTCAAGAAATTAACCAGATAGGAGGAACATAAGCATTATCCTTCTAAAAAGTTTCAAAATATTCACCATAAAGAAAACCATCACAAAAATTGAATGGTTCAATCCAATTTGTTTATTTTCATTCAAAAAATGGAATGGCAGTAAAAAAAATTGTGAAAGAAAAAATAACATCAAAAAATCCAAACGAATATAAATATATACTTCCTTTTCACAGAGATAAAGGTAGAAAACTTGCAGCATAATGTTTTTCTAATAACAGGCCCACGAGAATAGAACCTAGAGGAAATTTATAGGTCAGATCAATAAACTAATGATAAAGAATCTCAAACAACTAAAACTTTGAAGCTCTAAAAATCCCAAAGAAACAAAAATCCAAATCAATACAGAGCTGTCGGAGTAATTTAATATATTGATATATAAGATAAAAATAGGGGAACAAACTATGCAATGGACTGAAGTCAAGTGTATACCATTGGTCTGTACAATTATTGCCGAAAATAAAATTATTGGAGAGAAAAGGTATCCAGGGCTTAAATTTTTACCTGTGTTCTTCCTCGATCCATGGAATTCCCTTGCAACCTTCATGGTCATATTTGGAGCTCCCCTTTCCCATTACATTACTTTCAGATGTCATGTTCGCATAAACAGAAGAATGGGTTTCACCTTTCTTTGCACTTCCATTATCAATAGCTCACTTTGCATTAACCATCGAGGACATCAAACAAGAACACATTTCTTGAAACTTAGGGCTTAGAGAATAGAATGAAGTATGGTAAACCTCTTGCTCAATGATAATATGTTCCACTTGTGACACATTGTTCTCAATCTGAGGATTCTCTTCAGTGGCAATTTGGCCAAGACCAACTCTAATATCTCCTTAGGAAGTCTCTTCCATACAGAGGGAACGATTGGAATCTCTTCTCTACATTGATTTTCTGGTACAGATTTCTGAGTATCTTCATTTTTCGAAGGCACTCATTTAGAGCATTCCAACAACACTCATTTTTACTTATTTTTCTTATTATAGCCAACATTATTTTTTTGTTTACAATATAATTTTTTATTTTATTTTAAAGGGAACAATGGCGGATAAACTTACACATCCCTCAGCTCAATAAATAATATTAGTTAATCATATTTCTTATTTTTTGGTGATGACATTCAATAGTATAATATTTTATTATTTGTTTTATTTTTATGATGATTTTTTGTCTTTGTTAATTCTTTTGTTTTATTAACTACATTTAAGCTAAACGGGACGTACTAGCTATTTTTAGCAAAGAGTAATTTCAAATGCAATTTGGCCCACTAATACACTAAAATAAAATAGGTGGAGCATGAATCGAAAACAATTAGCGGGTATAAAACAATAAAATAAGAAAACCCTAAAAGCTCCAGATTTGGGTTATGTTAACTAGAGTTAAGAAAAAATAATTAAAAAAGGCAGCGAATGGCCCATGGCATGGTTATTTGGGTAATCAATCAGGCTATAAATATATGGACTTACTGCCCTTACCACATATCGCTCATCTCATATTGATCGAGCAAAAGTTCGTTCATACTTTCTCGAGTTCTCTTCGCTTATACATAGAAATTCAGTCCTTTCTTTTTATTCAGATCATCTTTTATTCGATTCGGATCAACTTTTTAGTTGGGAAGCCATGGCCTCCGAAAGCAAGGTGAGTTTGAAGATCTCAGATGGCGAATTGTTTGATGTCACTGAGGCTGTGGCATTTGAATCTCAGACCATGAAGTACATGATCGAGGACACTGGCACCGCCAATGCTATTCCGCTGCCAAACGTTTCTAGTGAGATACTCTCGAAGGTCATCCAATAATGCAAGTACCATGTCGATGCAAGTGTTGGAGATGTTGAGTCTATTCCTATCAGTGTGCCTAAAGATTGAGGCCACCCATTCCCACACGATAGAGTTGAAAGGGAAGAGGTTGAGAAGGTGATCCATTGTCTCCTCTTGTGAGCCACAAATGTAACATTTGGATGGTCTAGTGAAGCCTTTTTTCAGGAGATTCTCCCAAGTTAAAATTTTCCTTTGATGAACTAGCCAAATAAATAACTTTATTTTCATCCAGTGGGGGCTCTGCCAAAGATTCTTCCAAACTTAATCAAGTTTTAAGTAGTTAAATCTTGTTACTACCTGTTTAGCTTCTTCGAGGTTAAAGTTTCCTTCAGTGTTCTTTCCCCGTCTTAGTTGGTCAGGAAAGAAGGATACCAGAATCCTCCTATGCTCTAGATCCAGAATAAGAGAGTCTGCCTGGGCCTTCAGAGGGCTCTCTTCACTATGGCCTAGATCCTTCCAAATTCTCCATTTTCCATTGTTCCTTACCTGGTCCCAGAAGTCATTTACCATAAGTAGACCTTTGTTGTCTGTGTCATTCTTGAGAGTTGCTAATTCATCCTTATATAAGTTGGGTTCCTTTTTCCAGTTGTCCTCCCAAAATCGTGCTAGGTTCCTAGCTTGAATCTCCCAGAAACTATATTGCTGAACAATACCTTTATTTTCCCATGCAAGGTTCCAAATGTGGGAGCCTTTAACATGCCCTGACATTCTAATGTGATCCTTCTCCTGCCAATTCTTAGCATATTTTTGTTTCCAAATCTTAGCCTAGGGAGTTGTCGATTCCTTGATCCATCTCCACCAGAGTTTAGCTCCAGAAACTCTGCTGATGGTTTCAGGATCATGAAGCCCCAAGTCACCATGGCTCTTGGGTTTGCAGATCTTGTCCCAGGCTACTAAAGCCCATTTATTTTTCTCTTCTCCTCTACCCCATAGAAAGTCCCTTTGTATGCCCCTGATTTGTTGCTTAATTCCTTTAGGAGCAGGAAGAGCTGAGAACATGAACATGGAAATTTCCTATAGGACAACCTGTGTGAGCACAAGGTGCCCTGCCAAATTTAAAGACATGCATGTCCATTTTTTGATCTTGTCCTAAAGTTTATTTATTATTGGCTCCCACACTTCCTTAATTAGAGGTTTATCTGTGAGAGGTATGCCTAGATACTTGGAAGGTAGCTGGTCCCTTTGAAACCCAAGAATTCTAGTGATGTTTCTCTGAATAGCAATGTCAGTGTTAAAGAAAAAACTTTTGATTTTTTGAGGCTTACCTCTGTGCCAGCTGCCATAGAAAAGTCATTTAAGATATCTTTGATCATTCTGGCTTCCCTGACTCTAGGTATGCCTTGCAGCATTGTGTCATCCACAAATTGTTGATGAGTTTTTGCCACTCCATCCAAGGTGAGTTTGATACCCTAGATTCTTCCTTCAGCATGTGCCATTTTAATCACTATGCCTAGCCCTTTCATAATGAGAACAAAGAGGAAGGGTGAGAGTGGATCCCCTTGTCTAAGACCTCTTGAGGGTGTGAAGAGTCTTGAAGGAGTGCCATTAAGCAGGATGGAGAAACTGGTCATGGTAACTAGTGCCATAACCCATCTTATCCAGTTTTGGTCAAACCCATAGGCTCTTAGAACTACCTTTATGTAAGACCAACTTAGCTTGTCATAAGCTTTCGCTAGGTCCAGCTGAATGATCATACCAGCTTGTTTGTTGCTTTTGAGAGAGTGTACTACCTCATGAACTTAAATGATGTTATTAAGGATTTGTCTTCCTTCCACATAGCCCGTTTGCTCCTCTGAGATGAGAGCTAGTAAAAGGGGCTTGAGTCTATTGGCGATCACCTTAGAAATGATTTTATACACCACATTACATAAAGCTATGGGTCTGAAACCGTCTGGAGTCATGGATTTTTCATGTTTTGGTATCAAAGCTATGAAGGAAGTGTTAAAAGCCTTCAGAACCTTTTTGGATCTTCTTGAGTCTTCCACCACCTCAAGGATATCCTGTTTGACTGTTTTCTAGCATGCTTTGAAGAAGTCTACATTGAACCCATTAGGGCCTGGATATTTTCCATTTTGCATTTCATTGATCACTTCACTGACCTCCTCTTCCGACACTGGCCTGTTAAGGTTGTGGTTGTCCTCTCTGGTAACTAGCTATGGGATTTACTAAGTGAAATGGTTGATGAACTTGGATCTATCCTCCAGAGGCTCCTCTGCTATACCGAGGAAATGTTGTACAAGGGCAGATTCCATGTCTTTGTGAGAGACAATTTCTCTCCCATGAGAATCTTTGAGCTTTGTGATTCTATTGTGTGCCCTGTGATCCATGGTGGATTTATGAAAGAACTTCATGTTTCTTTCTCCCTTTCTAATCCACTGTATCCTTGATTTCTGTCTCTAGAAAATCTCCTCTTGCAAGCACCTATCTTCCCATTCTTCCTGCAAAGAATCAACTAGCTTTTTCCGCTCCTCAGTAAAGCCTTCTATGATGCTGATCTGATTGATCTCCTGGAGTTTCTGCTCAGCTTATCTTTTGGCTCTGAAGATATTGCCAAATTCCTTTTTGTTCCAATCTTTAAGCCTAGAATTGATATGTTTAAGTTTTTGTTGGAGCAGGAACATTCTAGTGCCTTGAATATTCAGATCCTCTCTCCACCATTTTTCAATATTACTGGTGAGTTCAAGGTGAGAGATCCAGGCATTCTCAAACCTGAAAGGTCTGTTTCTTGGTGTACCCATAAAAGTAGCTTCTACTTGTACAGGCCAATGGTCCGAACCTCTAAAGGGAAGAATAAAAGCTGTCATGGGAGGGCTTGAGAGAAAGAGGTCCTCTATAATAAATCTATCTAGTTTAGAGGTGACTTATGAAGCCCCTCACCTCTTGTTGTTCCAGGTGAAGGTCCCATTTATTGTTTCAGTGTCCACTAACCCCATGTTCATTATGAAGTTCTGGAAGGCCATGGAGTCTTTGCCTTGTTGTCTGATACCGTCTTTTTTCTCTGTAAGAGATCTTATCATATTGAAATATCCCACACCGATCGAGGGCATATTAGGGTGTCTTGCTCTTAGTTCCTCAAGGAAGGTGAGAAGCTTGAGTTTGTCTTCTTGCTTTTGAGGTCCATAGACATTTGTGATAGTGTATATCTCCTTATCATCTAAAGGTTGACATACCAAAGAAAGATAGTTCCTAGATGCCTCAGCATCCAGGATTCCAAATTTCTGGGGATCTGATCTGATAATCACCCTATGAGTGACCTCAGTAAAGATTTGTTTAACAAAAAGGTATTACAAACTCATGTGATGGTGTGTGTGTTCTGTGTTATTGAAACAACAGATCGATCAGATTGCCAATACATAGACATTTTGAATGGAAAGACAACAGAGAAATGTAGTAAGCAGACACCAAGACACAAGCAATTTTTAATAAGGAGTTCACCCTATTCTCCAGGGCTACGTCTCCGGTCCAAATTCAGTGGTGGCCTTGTTTTATTATGTCTTTGAGTAGAGAAATTACGATACAGGGACTCAATATGAGTTCTCCTAAAGCAGATTTTGTTTGGCAGGGTAGTTCTTGGATTCCCCAAGCCACTTGGAGTACACATACTCTTGTTCTTCCTACCCGCTCTGTGACCCTCGGTCTACAATGGAAAGAGCCAACTGTGATGCTCAATCCAGACAGATTCCTCTATGGGAAGGCTTGATTCTTCAAGCTCTCTGGTGCTCGATGTTGCCTGTGGTCAGCTCGGCCCTCTGTCTCCTCTGCTTGGCTTTACTACTCTCTGTGCTCAGTCCTCCTCTCAGGGTTCACTGTTCACTGTCTCTCTTGGTCACTTGGACTCTTCGATCTGAATCTCCCTTCTAATCTCCAATCCCCCATTCGACTGCCTCCGTTCATGGCTTAAGTCATTCGATCCTCGGCCTGTTCGTTTCCTCTTCTTCCTGCATCGATTAGCCTGTCGCCTGTGTGCTTGGAATTCCATGTTCGGCGTTAGCATAACGCTCAGGAAGTAGCCACGTGTCTCCATCGGAACTGTGCCAACCCGCTTGTCGATTCGTTGCTTTCTCCACCGTGGCGATCAACGGATTCCAAATCCTCTTAAATCGCAGCTTTATCCCCTGTCAATTCTGCTCTGTCTATCGGGCATAATCTCAGCCATCCGATCTGGGCTCCTCCAGATCCAACTTCATTCGCACGTCGAGCACGGTGGACTTGCTCGACTGATAACACGCGATCGCAGCGGTTTTTCTCTCTCCTCTGCTGCCACGCGTCGATCGCTGATTGTGATCACTCCGCTTTCTCCAAAACCTCTTACCGTTCAAGGGTGTCCCGATCAAACCGCCGGTTTCCAGGCCGTGGGTCCCACTATCGTACATTGGTGCTTTTTCCTTTTTCCGCCTGCAGTCCTCTGGCTCCTTGATGTGACCGAGTGCTTAAGCCCTACCATTTCGGCCCTGTTTGCCCAGGCGCATCGAAAACCTGCGCCTTTTCCCATTACGGGGCTCCCAGGGGCTATTTTGACCTCTTGCAGTTTCCATGGGCCTCGGTCACCGTGCTTTGACCGAGGTCCTCGTCGTTCCAAGCCGGCTACCATGGCCACTAGTTCAGGGTGTTTTCGATTGCTGTTTTGGATTCTTCAAGGATTTGTTCGACCTGTTTTAGTCACGGTTCTATGACAGTTATTAATGGATCCGATTCGGATCACGGCCTCCCAACTGAAAAGCTTTTGGACCACCAAAAGTTGGTTTTCTTTTAAGCATCGACTAAGTGAGGAAGTTGATGTCTCACTTATCCAGTCTCAATCCACTTCGCATTGCTCGGCTTCGAACCTTTAAGATCAATTTTGAGGTATTCCACCTATCCACTATGCGTCGTCCTTACCTTTCTGTCCAGCACTGTATCTTCCCGCAACTCATTAAGGTATTCCGATAGTAGATCATCAACAGAAGGCAATTGACTCTACTCTTCAGGGTCCTCAATCATTGAAGGTTCAAACAATCTCAAGCAATCTGCATTCACGACTGAGTAGATGTGCATGTAAGCTGGCAGATCAAGGCGAAAAACATTTTCACAACCAAGGGCGATCTGAAGAAGCGGATGTCAAACTGCTGAATCTGTTTGTGCCATCGATTGGATGGCATCAATCGCATGGAAATTTTTGCTCACACATGAATGCTAACACCTACATTCCACTTAGAAACGTGGCTGAAGAATATAGTGTGAAAATGAAAAATTTGAATGTACCATTCGATTTGTGGAATCGAATAGTGCAAAATCGATTGTCAAATTTCATAATTCTGAGAAATTGAGAATCTGGGACTCAAGGGATCTTTTAGATTCCCCCTAGATTCCTCAAAGATTCTGCCCATGGGTGGACTGGAAATACACAACTCAAAAGGTGAATTTGACCCCGCCATTGCGATCACTACAGAAAACCATGAAAAACGACTATAAACTTGACTATGTTCTGACAATTTTTTTTTTACCTCCCCAGAGAATCTTTGGGCATCAAAGAATATCATGCCTCCTCTGTCTCAAAATCTATGGCTGCTCTTGGTTCCTCCGTCTGCTCCTGGGTGCACTGACAAAAATGAGTTTATATGTAAATCCTGGGTGGATTAATCCATGTGGGGTTGGTTGGCGCAATGGTAGAGTTTAGAAAATGGTTGAGGAGGGGTTGGGGGATCAAATTCCACCCCTTCCAAATTAACATGCAAAATCTTTTTTTTTTTAGATTTTATTATTGGGCGGTGGTTCCACTGTTTTGGTGGCCTGTGCTACATTTCTTGCCATCAGTTCCGCGTGGTATTAAAGGCATCATGGTGTGCATTAAAAGGGAGTCGCGTTGTTTTATTTGACATGCCATGTTGCCGCCGCATGGTCGCAGGCCAGCTGACGTGGCTGGCATAGGCTCAATACCCACCGCCCTCCCATTAACTGTGCGTACATTTGTGGATAGGGATGTGGGCCGGGTTCACCAGAGGTGGCCCGCCCACCCCATTAATACGAACATTGTATGGTGGTTGATGGAGGGTGCGGCAGGGTCGTGGCCACCGGCCCATATTTAAACATAGCTTTTGTTTATATATATATATATATATATATATATATTATATATATATATATAGGGCAATTTATTCAAATTTGTCTAACATAAGGCTTATTAGACAAATTAAAGAGGCAACAATTTAGCCCACTTCGAGAGCTAAGTTTCATGCCTTTGGGTCAATCAAATTGTATGACACTCAAACTTGGCCCACAGCCCAACTTTGACCAGAACTTTGACTGGCTCGTTCTCCCTCATACGAGCTCGGATTGATGAACTATTCACATTGCCGTGATCAAGATGAAGATATATACACTCAAGTCCTAGTTTGAAATCATTCTGACCATTTTTATTTTCTAGTGTTCATAAGCCCTCTTTGTCCTGTGTGTGTCCCTAGAGCCACCTGGATCATTAAGAGAAGATCTAGAGTGTCTCCACCCTGAACACATTTGATAAATTCCAACTAATGTATGCAGGCTCTTAGAGTGCCTCAAACCTACTTTAAGAGTTTTTACTTTGGCAACGACTTTTTATTTTAATTATCAGTTGTGACAACCTTAGTTAGGTGGCCTAAAATTTGTTTATTAAGTTTTTAGGATCGGTCCTCAAGAAATTAACCAGATAGGAGGAACATAAGCATTATCCTTCTAAAAAGTTTCAAAATATTCAACATAAAGAAAACCATCACAAAAATTGAATGGTTCAATCCAATTTGTTTATTTTCATTCAAAAAATGGAATGGCAGTCAAAAAAATTGTGAAAGAAAACAATAACATCAAAAAATCCAAACAAATATAAATATGTACTTCCTTTTCACAGAGATAAAGGTAAAAAACTTGCAGCATAATGTTTTTCTAATAACAGGCCCACAAGAATAGAACCTAGAGGAAATTTATAGGTAAGATCAATAAATTAATGATAAATAATCTCAAACAACTAAAACTTTGAAGCTCTGAAAATCCCAAAGAAACACAAATCCAAATCAATACAGAGTTGTCAGAGTAATTTAATATATTGATATATAAGATAAAAACAGGGGAACAAACTATGCAATGGACTGAAGTCAAGTGAATACCATTGGTGTGTACAATTATTGCCGAAAATAAAATTATTGGAGAGAAAAGGTATCCAGGGCTTAAATTTTTACCTGTGTTCTTCCTCGGTCCATGGAATTCCCTTGCAACCTTCATGGTCAGGTTTGGAGCTCCCCTTTCCCATTACATTACTTTCAAATTTCATATTCGCATAAACAGAAGAATGGGTTTCGCCTTTCTTTGCACTTCCATTATCAATAGCTCACTTTGCATTAACCATCAAGGACATCAAACAATAACACATTTCTTGAAACTTAGGGCTTAGAGAATAGAATGAAGTATGGTAAACCTCTTGCTCAATGATAATATGTTCCACTTGTGACACATTGTTCTCAATCTGAGGATTCTCTTCAGTGGCAATCTGGCCAAGACCAGCTCTAATATCTCCTTAGGAAGTCTCTTCCATACAGATGGAACGATTGGAATCTCTTCTCTACATTGATTTTCTGGTACAAATTTCTCAGTATCTTCTTTTTTCGAAGGCACTCATTTAGAGCATTCCAACAACACCAACATCAGGTTTTCCGAGACCTAATCACTCACTCTTGTTATCAGATCCATGGATTTACCCAAACCCTTTCTTCTAAATTTTGAGGTTTTTCTTCCAAATGCTTGAATCTGACCATTTCATACACTCAACTTCTCTCCTCCAACTTCAACATTTTGCTCGTTGCCAGCTGAGTCAAAGTGAACCTCGACTCCTCCTTCTTTACGACATCATCTTTGAAGAATATCGAGAGAATACACCTCGACAGGAGGGAAATTATGTCAAAGGCTTTTAGGTAGGTTGGCTTGGGGTCGGGGCAAGCCGAGCCAACATCTTCCAGTTGTCCAACTTCCACATCATTGTCGACCTACGGGTGCTTCAAGCTCTGGTAGAACCAAGAAACATCCATGAGATGTGGAACAATGATCCTCGTCATAGGGTTAGGGTCTAGCAGCGAGATAAATAGACATCGAACTTCAGAGGAAACTGAGGCAGGCATTTGAAATCCCCTTGTAGATCTTCTTATACATTACTATCAGATTCACATCCTAGAACGACAGGTACCCCGTGAGGAGCACAAACAATATGACCATGCAAGACTAGATGTTGGCCTTGGCTCCGTCAGATCCATTCTTCATAATCACCTCTGGCAAAATGTATGCCGGTGTGGCGCACGCCATCTAGAGAAGGTAGTCATGTCTAAACTGCTTCAGCAGCACACTGAGGTCGAAGACGGTGCCCTTCATATCACGATTTTCCTCTAATAATAGGTTCTACAGCTTCAAATCTGGGTGATACACATCGATTGTGACAGAAATCAACCACGTTAATCAACTGCTAAAGAGCTCACTGCCAAAGTTCAGGAGTTCATAGATGACGTCTTTACCTATGCAAATTGAATACTAGTGTTCGACGAATTCATAAATACTTTCTCATGATCGAATGGTTCAGCTTTTCTCAATCGTCTAACATATAATCTTACGGTGCAATAAGGGGGGAGTTGATTTCGAAGGGGAATGCCTTACGACGTAAATATATACATAATTGACATTAAAATAATTTCCACAACATGTACATTCAAGTTAAAATGTTTCTTGATTATTAATAATGTATTTTTAAGTATATGTCAATATTAATTCGTATTAAAATATTTTATTGATAACCCACATTGATTATTCTTTTTATATAAAAAACAAAAATATTTTTTTCAAACCTCATCAGGCAAATACACCTGGTCCAACAAAAGGCTCGGCCTGGGTCACATTACTGCAAGGTTAGACATATTTCTTGTTCAAGTTCTTTTCTTCTTCTTGATTTAGAATCTAGAATGCATATTCTCCCTTGCAGCGTATCTGATCACAGACCCATCAAACTTGATCTCGTGGCCCATATGGATTAAGGCCCTATTCCTTTTAAATTCAGCCCCCTATGGGTCAAGGAGCAGACCTTTATGCAACTAGTAAAAAACACATGGAAGTAGCCTATCAACGGCTCTGCCTTCTTCGTTTGGGAAGAAAAGCTTAGGAGAGTGAAGGCTGCATTGAAAACTTGGGCTAAATCCCTTCCCAATCCAGCAGTGGAAAGGAAAAAGATTCAGGAATGCCTCGAGAACCACCATCTGAATGTGGAAAATGAAGTGATCACAAAAGAAGTCCTTGATAAGGAGGCTGAGCTCCAACAAAAGCTTCTAAAAGCAAGCTTGGCCGAGGAAGAGTATTGGAGGGTCAAATCTCGTAGGCTTTGGCTCAAGGCAGGAGATAGGAACTCTGCTTTCTTTCACAAGCAATCCCAAGCTCGAAAAAATTTCAACTCCATCTTTGAAATCAAGGAAGAGAACAACACCCACAGAGATATCCAAAGCATAAAAAATGCTGCCTTCCTTCATTTCAAAAGTCCGTATAGTGAAAAAGAGGGCCAGGGGCAGACCTCATCCTTAGGGAATGAGGTACCCACTCTGATCTCGGCCAGAAAGAACCAATTCTTGGAAGCAGATGTCACTAATGATGAAATTAAATCTGCTCTATTCGCCATGGAGCCTGACAAGGCTCTGGGCCCAGATGGCTTCACTGCCAGATTCTTGCAGACTTGCTGGCAGATTGTGGAAAAATATTTAGGCAGAATGGTTCGAAAATCTCAAGCTTGTCAGAAAATAGGAGGAAGTACCAACTCGGCTTTCTTAGCCCTTATCCCTAAGGAAAAAGGAGCCAACACTTTCTCCGGATTTCGCCCTATCTCCCTTTGTAACATAGGTTACAAATTGATAACAAAAGTGATTGCCAACAAGTTGAAATCTATTCTTCCTTCCATTATTCCAGAGAATCGGGGAGGTTTCAGTCAAGGAAGACAGATAGTGGACAACTTTATCCTGGTCCAAGAGGCGATCCACTCAAGCTTGACCCGGAAAGACAAAGGTATGGTTGTCAAACTGGACCTTGAAAGCGCCTTTGATAGGGTAAGGCACATATTTCTGTTGGATGTCTTGCACAAATTTGGGTTTGGCCCCAAATTCACCACCTGGATCAAGGCATGTATCAGTGAGCCTTGGATCGTCCCTTTGGTGAACGAGAGGGCCACAGACTTTGTCAAAGCTTCTAGAGGGCTGAGGCAAGGGTGCCCTATATCACCCTTGCTCTTCGTCCTCCAAGCCTCCGTCCTTAGTTTCATTTTGAATAAAAAGCAGGCAGATCAAGAAATAATGGGAATAAGCATCGTAAGAGGCGTCAAAAGCATAAACCATGCACTGTTCGTGGATGACACTCTTCTTGTATTGATATTGATATATAAGATAAAAACAGGGGAACAAACTATACAATGGACTGAAGTCAAGTGAATACCATTGGTATTTACAATTATTGCCGAAAATAAAATTATTGGAGAGAAAAGGTATCCAGGGCTTAAATTTTTACCTGTGTTCTTCCTCGATCCATGGAATTCCCTTGCAACCTTCATGGTCAAATTTGGAGCTCCCCTTTCCCATTACATTACTTTCAGATGTCATATTCGCATAAAGAGAAGAATGGGTTTCACCTTTCTTTGCACTTACATTATCAATAGCTCACTTTGCATTAACCATCAAGGACATCAAACAAGAACACATTTCTTGAAACTTAGGGCTTAGAGAATAGAATGAAGTATGGTAAACCTCTTGCTCAATGATAATATGTTCCACTTGTGACACATTGTTCTCAATCTGAGGATTCTCTTCAGTGGAAATCTGGCCAAGACCAGCTCTAATATCTCCTTAGGAAGTCTCTTCCATACAGAGGGAACGATTGGAATCTCTTCTCTACATTGATTTTCTGGTACAGATTTCTCAGTATCTTCATTTTTCGAAGGCACTCATTTAGAGCATTCCAGCAGCACCAACATTAGGTTTTCCGAGACCTAATCACTCACTCTTGTTATCAGATCCATGGATTTACCCAAACCCTTTCTTCTAAATTTTGAGGTTTTTCTTCCAAATGCTTGAATCTGACCATTTCATACACTCAACTTCTCTCCTCCAACTTCAACATTTTTCTCGATGCCAGATGAGTCAAAGTGAACCTCGACTCCTCCTTCTTTACAACATCATCTTTGAAGAACCTCGAGAGAATACACCTCGACAGGAGGGAAATTATGTCAAAGGCTTTTAGGTAGGTCGGCTTGGGGTCGGGGCAGGCCGAGCCAACATCTTCCAGTTGTGCAACTTCCACATCATTGTCGGCCTACGGGTGCTTCAAGCTCTGGTAGAACCAAGAAACATCCATGAGATGTGGAACAATGATCCTCGTCATAGGGTTAGGGTCTAGCAGCGAGATAACCAGACATCGAACTTCAGAGGAAAATGAGGCAGGCATTTGAAATCCCCTTATAGATCTTCTTATACATTACTATCAGATTCGCATCCTAGAACGACAGGTACCCCGGGAGGAGCACAAACAATATGACCATGCAAGACCAGATGTTGGCCTTGGCTCCTTCAGATCCATTCTTCATAATCACCTCTGGCAAAATGTATGCCGGTGTGGCGGATGCCATCTAGAGAAGGTAGTCATGTCTGAACTGCTTCAGCAGCACATTGAGGTCGAAGATGGTGCCCTTCATATCATGATTTTCCTCTAATAATAGGTTCTACAACGTCAATCTAGGTGATACACATCGATTGTGGCAGAAATCAACCACGTTAATCAACTGCCGAAGAGCTCACTGCCAAAATTTAGGAGTTCGTAGACGATGTCCTTACCTATGCGAACTAAATACTAGTGTTCAACGAATTCATAAATACTTTCTTAGGATCGAATGGTTCAGCTTTTCTCAATCGTCTAACATATAATCTTATGGTGCAATAATGGGGGAGTTGATTTCGAAGGGGAATGCCTTACGACGTAAATATATACATAATTGACATTAAAATAATTTCCACAACATGTACATTCAAGTTAAAATGTTTCTTGATTATTAATAATGTATTTTTAAGTATATGTCAATATTAATTCGTATTAAAATATTTTATTGATAACCCACATTGATTATTCTTTTTATATAAAACACAAAAATATTTTATTCAAACCCTCATCGGGCAAATACACCTGGTCCAATAGAAGGCTCGGCCCGGGTCACATTGTTGCAAGGTTAGACAGATTTCTTGTTCAAGTTCTTTTCTTCTTCTTGATTTAGAATCTAGAATGCATATTCTCCCTTGGAGTGTATCTGATCACAGACCCATCAAACTTGATCTCATGGCCCATATGGATCAAGGCCCTATTCCTTTTAAATTCAGCCCCCTATGGGTCAAGGAGCAGACCTTTATGCAACTAGTAAAAAACACATGGAAGCAGCCTGTCAACGGCTCTGCCTTCTTCGTTTGGGAAGAAAAGCTTAGGAGAGTGAAGGTTGCATTGAAAACTTGGGCTAAATCCCTTCCCAATCCAGCAGTGGAAAGGAAAAAGATTCAAGAATGCCTCGAGAACCACCATCTGAATGTGGAAAATGAAGTGATCACAAAAGAAGTCCTTGATAAGGAGGCTGAGCTCCAACAAAAGCTTCTAAAAGTAAGCTTGGCCGAGGAAGAGTATTGGAGGGTCAAATCTCGTAGGCTTTAGCTCAAGGCAGGAGATAGGAACTCTGCTTTCTTTCACAAGCAATCCCAAGCTCGAAAAAATTTCAACTCCATATCTGAAATCAAGGAAGAGAACAACACCCACAGAGATATCCAAAGCATAAAAAATGCTGCCTTCCTTCATTTCAAAAGTCTGTATAGTGAAAAAGAGGGCCAGGGGCAGACCTCATCCTTAGTGAATGAGGTACCCACTCTGATCTCGACCAGAAAGAATCAATTCTTGGAAGCAGATGTCACTAATGATGAAATTAAATCCGCTCTATTCGCCATGGAGCCTGACAAGGCTCCGGGCCCAGATGGCTTCACTGCTAGATTCTTGCAGACTTGCTGGCAGATTGTAGAAAAAGATTTAGGCAGAATGGTTCGAAAATCTCAAGCTTGTTAGAAAATAGGAGGAAGTACCAACTCGGCTTTCTTAGCCCTTATCCCTAAGGAAAAAGTAGCCAACACTTTCTCCAGATTTCGCCCTATCTCCCTTTGTAACATAGGTTACAAACTGATAACAAAAGTGATTGCCAACAGGTTGAAATCTATTCTTCCTTCCATTATTCCAGAGAATTAGGGAGGTTTCATTCAAGGAAGACAGATAGTGGACAACTTTATCCTGGTCCAAGAGGCGATCCACTCAAGCTTGACCCGGAAAGAGAAAGGTATGGTTGTCAAACTGGACCTTGAAAGCGCCTTTGATAGGGTAAGGCACAGATTTCTGTTCGATGTCTTGCACAAATTTGGGTTTGGCCCCAAATTCACCACCTGGATCAAGGCATGTATCACGCGAGCCTTGGATCGCCCCTTTGGTGAACGGGCTGGCCACAGACTTTTTCAAAGCCTCTAGAGGGCTGAGGCAAGGGTGCCCTCTATCACCCTTGCTCTTCGTCCTCCAAGCCTCCGTCCTTAGTTTCCTTTTGAATAAAAAGCAGGCAGATCAAGAAATAATGGGAATAAGCATCGTAAGAGGCATCAAAAGCATAAACCATGCACTGTTCGCGGATGACACTCTTCTCCTGGGCGCTGCCTCCCTTCCTTCGGCTAAAAAATTCAAGGAAGTGCTGGATGTCTATTGTGAGGACTCTGGAAATAATCTCAATAAAGGCAAATGTCACATTTTCTGCTGGAATATAAAGGCCAGAATGATCCAAGCCATTTCTAACTGCTTTGGTTTTGCAGCCTCCTCTGCTTGGTCATCCTTCAAATATCTGGGTCTACTTGTCTTCCAAAAAAGAGCCCTCAGTAAAGATTGGTTGCCTCTGCTAGAAAAAATCAAGTCTAAAATCTGTTCTTGGGGATACAACTGGCTCAACCTAGCAGGTAAGACTGTGCTAATAAAAGCTGTTCTAAATAGCCTTCCCATCTATCAGGCTGCAGTGATGATGGCTCCTCTTGGCATCACAAGGAAAATTGAGGAGTCTATCAGGAATTTTTTTTGGAAAGGTGGGAAAGCTAATGAGAAGAGAATTCCATTAGTAAGCTGGGACATAGTCTCCTTGCCCAGAATGGAAGGGGGACTGCAATTCAAGAATATCAACAAGCAAAATATTGCTTTGGGTGCAAAGCTGTTATGGAGGATAATTGCTCCAAATCCGAGTTGGGCTCAGCTTGTGTTATGGAAAAAGTACTTCCGTGGGCAGAGAGCCCGCTGCCTTGACAATCCTATCACCACCCCTGGAACTATGATTCATAAGTTGTGTGATAGAGCCTCTGCCTTAATCAAACAACACATGCACTGGATCCCTGGAAATGGGAAGCGTATTAACATTTGGGAGGACCGCATTATGGGCAGCGACCCCATCGTTGATGATCGTTCTCTGATCCTGTTAAAAGATTGGATGGATAGAGCTGGCGTCAAAATGCTGTGGGACTTATCTCAATGGGAAAACAACAACTGGCAGAGCTGGGGAAATCTTAAGGTGCCATCGCATCTGTCCAAAGAATACTCCAACCTCCTCATCCACTTAAAAGGCAAAGCTCCATTAAACATCAGCAAAGCAGACGCACGAGGATGGGGATCGATCCCGGGTAAGTACACAGTCTCGCAGGGCTACAAACAACTCACTCAGCATCCGAACGTGCCGCCTGATCCGAGGCCTTGGCAGGGGATCTGGTCCCATTCAACGATCCCCAAGATAGATATCTTTTGTTGGCTTCTTTGCCATCACAGGATATTGACTGAAGACAGACTTCGCAAAAGAGGCGTTAACGGTCCCTCACGCTGCTCGCTGTGCGAAGACCATGAAGAAACAGCCGCTCATTTGATGCTCTCCTGCAAATTCGCAGCTGCTCTTTGGAAGGAGGCGTTAAGTCCCCTGAACACTGACTTCACTACTCCTAATCATTGCTCAGACCTGTTTGCAAATTGGATGCGCATGTATCCTGGTGGCACTCAGAACCTTCATATCAAAACCGCCTGGCTCGCCCTGCCTAAAATTACCTGCTGGCACATTTGGTTGGAATGAAACAAAAGGATTTTTAATGATAAAAAAGGTGATCCTAAAATAATCTGGATTAAAATTAAAAGTCACCTGAAGGACTGTGTGGGAGATCAGTTGGACAGGGAAGATCTTAGCGATCAAGATGCAGCTTGGGGAGATTCTCTGGACCTCCAGTTCGTTGACAAAATTAGGCTTCCTCCTCCCCTAAAGCATTGGAAAATCCGTCTCAAGACTGAAGAACTTGTTGAGTTATGAAAAAAGAAGGCAAGAAAAACTCTTTTCTTTGACGGAGCTGCAAAGGGCAATCCCGGCAGTTCTGGAGCAGGTGGTGTTATTAAAAATGCAGATGGCAGAATCGAATCTAGATATGCTTGGGGAGTGGGCTTCAACTCCAGCATTCAAGCTGAAGGCTTGGCTCTCCTCCAGGGACTCAAGATGCTCATCTCTCTGGGCATCAAAGATGCAATTATTTTTGGGGACTCCCAGTCCATAATTAAGGCCATGGTGGATAAATCCTCTCCCTCAGATTTAAGATTATCAAGACTCCTGAGCAGAATTAGAGTCCTGACAAACACTTTCCAGAATCTGGAGTTCCTTCATGTTAAGAGAGAAAACAATAAAGAAGTCGATGCTGAAGCCAACAAAGCGGTGCTTCTCCCCCCTGGAGCGCTCCTAAGAGATGGAGACGAAAGCTGGAACACCATCCCTTAAATAGCTTGTTTAAAATGTTTTACTACCTTTTAATGAAGCAGTTTGTTTGTATCAGCAATTTAGGAAAGATAGATAAAGTTACAAGAACTACAGCTAGTAAAAATCGCAGGCTTAGTGGAGGGGAAGTCAATTGGATCCTGATAGAAGAGAAATCTGATCTTCGTGCACCTCTTTGTAATCTGAATAATGGCTTTCCAGCCAAGAATTAATACATCAACCTACTCGTTTCTGTAAAAAAAAAAAACAAACAATTTTATGAACATAAATTAGTTAACATAGATCTTCAATTAGTTTATTTAAATTTCTTGTTGAAATATTTTTGAAAACACATTTTTTTAACTTATTTTTCTTATTATAACCAACATTATTTTTCTGTTTACAATATAATTTTTATTTTTATTTTAAAGGGAACAAATGGCGGATAAACTTACACATCCCCTCGGCTCAATAAATAATATTAGTTAATCATATTTCTTAACCGTATAATATTTTATTATTTGTTTTATTTTTACGATGATTTTTTGTTTTTATTAACTACGTTTAAGCTAAACAGGACGTACTAGCTATTTTTAGCAAAGAGTAATTTCAGATGCAATTTGGCCCACTAATACACTAAAATAAAATAGGTGGAGCATGAATCGAAAACAATTAGCGGGTATAAAACAATAAAATAAGAAAACCCTAAAAGCTCTAGATTTGGGTTATGTTAACTAGACTTAAGAAAAGATAATTAAAAAAGGCAGTGAATGGCCCATGGCATGGTTATTTGGGTAATCAATCAGGCTATAAATATATGGACTTATTGCCCTTACCACATATCGCTCATCTCATACTGATCGAGCGAAAGTTCGTTCGTACTTTCTCGAGTTCTCTTCGCTTATACACAGAAATTCAGTCCTCTCTTTTTATTCCGATCCTCTTTTATTCGATTCGGATCAACTTTTTAGTTGGGAAGCCATGGCCTCCGAAAGCAAGGTGAGTTTGAAGAGCTCAGATGGCGAATTGTTTGATGTCACTGAGGCTGTGGCATTTGAATCTCAGACCATCAAGTACATGATCGAGGACACTGGCACCGCCAATGCTATTCCGCTGCCAAACGTTTCTAGTGCGATACTCTCGAAGGTCATCCAATACTGCAAGTACCATGTCAATGCACATGAGAAATCGGCCATTTCGGAGGACGAAATCAAGACTTGGGATGAAGAATTCGTAAAAGTCGATCAGGCGACTTTGTTCTCTCAGAATTCTCTCAGAAACTCTTATTTGATGGTTTGGTATTCTTTGAAACAAACTATCGCTTTTCTTATTTGTTGTTTTGAGGGGTCTAATCTACCTGAATTACCCCAACCCAACCAAATTGTTTGGAACCTCTGAGTACAGTTACCGATGGCTTCTCCAGTAAATCAATGTTCCATCAATTAATTTTTTTTTTAATTTCTGAGATCCTTCAATGCTAGAAATCTCTGTGTAGTCTCATCCCATGTAATTGTTCTGCAATATCTTCCTCGCTTTCTTTATTAATGCTTAGCACATGTATATGCCTGTCCAGGCTAGAGATCATCCATCGATCTTTTCAGATCTATCAGGTTCATTTTGTATATATTCCCTCGATATAATATAAAAGCTTTTTCTTCTGAAAAAAAATACATTTGTATATTTTACGGAAATTTTGGCTTATTAAGCTTTCCGGGTTTTTGCAGGCTGCTAATTACCTAAACATAAAAAATCTGCTAGATCTTGCATGTCGGACTGTTGCGGACATGATAAAAGGGAAAACGCCAGAAGAAATACGTAGAACTTTCAACATAAGGAATGATTTTACTCCTGAAGAGGAGGAGGAGGTCAGGCGTGAAAATCAGTGGGCCTTTGAATGATTCTAGGGAATTGGTGTTTGCTTTTATTGTAGTCGAGAATTTGTTTAGAAACTATTAGTGGTATACTTTTTTTTGTTTGGATTCGTCAATTTCTAATACTGGACCGGCTTTGAAACTTTAAGGCCAATGGTTTGTTCTGGTTGAATAATTTTGTAAAGATCTCGGAGCAACTCCTTCAGTAGTATTGGGCTTGTCCAATTTCTAATAAATATTGCAACTATTTTCTGTCAACTGTGTAGTGAAATGGGCTCCAATTGCATGGTTTTAACGTTTTGAATTTTTTTGAATCTATGTGCACTGGTTTTAACATTTTGAATTTTTTTGAATCTATGTACACTGGATGGCTTTTTCATTTTTGATTTCCTTGTATTGCACGAATGAATGCGCCGAGTTTAGAGTATTATTGCACGAATGAATTGCCTCAGTTTAGAGGATTATTGCACGAATGAATGGGTCCAACTGTGTGGCATGCTTGTAGAAGGTGAAGGTGGGGACTGACGAAGATGCAATTTGGTTTGGAACTTTTTGTTTTTTTCTTAAAAATTGTTTTTGCAAGTAGAACATGTTGTTTTATTAAAAGAAAATTCACATGTCTTATCTGGTTTTAACATTTTGATTTTTTTTAATTAATGTGCCCTGAATATCTTAATTTCCTTGCTATTATTATTGCACAAATGAATTCGCTAAATTTAGAGTATTATTGCACGAATAAATGGCCTCAGTTTGGATCCCAGGTTTTGATATTTTGATTTTGTTTTGAATTTATGTGCCCTGAATGGCTTTTATATTTTTAATTTCCTTGCTATTATTATTGCACGAATGAATTCGGTAAATTTAGAGTATTGTTGCACGAATAAATTTAGAGTTTGGATCGCCGCAGCTTGATGCTTTCTTTTGCTAGGCGCCATGTTTGTTGTATCCACCAGTTGAGAGCCTTCTTTTCCTGCGAAAAGCTCATAAAGTTGCAAATGAGGACATGCTCTTGCATATACACCCTGTACGCAGCTATTTCAGGGACTTTGATTTCTAGTGTTGGTATTTCTTAGTTTTTGGTTTGCACGTGTTTGGGGCGGATTGCTGAGCCCTGGTCCTCCCGCTGGTCCCTGCGGAGCAGGTCTGGAATTTGACGTCTCACAGGACGTATTTTTTATTTAAGAACGTATTTGACCGCAGGGAAAAAATCTTCCACGTCAAGTTAGACGTGCATTATATTTTTCCAACCCGTCATTTTGACGTCTAGTTTCATAAAGAAAACGTAAAAATCTATAATATCCGTAATAGGAGTATGGGACCACGTCACCACCGGGAGTATCGGTAATATCGTCATTTTTTAACCAGAGAGCACTGTTCAGTTTCCCCACGGACCCATGAGTAGTACGCTGTCAAATTGTTTTGTTCAGTTCTTCCTGAAAGCGCTCCAAGTTCCAACAGTGAGTACTGCGCTGTGAAATTGATTTTTCGTGCACTATATTGGTGTGTTAAACAGGCCTACGGCATTTTGGTGAAAGGATCATTCAAACTTCTTATTTTGAATCAGATGGGTTTCGTCTAATTCTTAATAAGTTAGGTTTTAAACATCATCCGGGAAGTTTCAATAAACTTAATTAAAGTTTTAACTCTTGTTTTGTTTTGATTTTGGAATATTTTTAGAATTTGAATTTGATTTGATCTTAATTATTTTTGGAATTTTATTAATTGTTTGATCGGGCTGCTTTATATCACATTTAAAAAATATTTCAAAATAAAAATAATTCTTAATATTAAAACTCTAAAAGCTGAACATTCCAACAGAGTCCCGACTCCCACCATGAAAAGAAAAATTCAGCGTACTGAAACTTTAGTCCAAATTGAATTAATCAATTAAGACTTTGAGGTGAAACTTTTTCTAAGCGTATGAAATTTTAGTCGAAATTGAATTACTCAGTTAGGACTTTGTGGTAAGATTAGGATTTTGAGGTGAAACTTTTTCTAAGGGTATGAAATTTTAGTTGAAATTGAATTACTCAGTTAGGACTTTGTGGTGAGTTTCAACGGATTCACTCAATTTTCAAAAATCTCTTCCAAATTATAGACAAAATTAAAAAAAATATTTAAAAAATGCCACTTATAATTTTAAAAAATATCTTTAAAATTTGAACAAAACTAAAAAATTAAAAAAAAAAAAACCATTTTATCTATTAATTAAACCACCCATTCCAATAAATATGATGTGATTTAATAGTTATAAATATGCATTGACACTGATATATAAATTTATATAGATTTTTTTGTGTATAAGAATGTTATTTGAAAAAAGAAACTATTGAATTAACTTATATGTATTAATGTTTTTTGAAATATTCCAGGATTTATAATGGAATTAAACTAAAATGCGTTATCCGGTGCAAGGAAGCAACTGACCTCGGTTCCATGCATTCATCCATGAGATGTGGAAACCACAAGCAATTAGAATTTTCCAAAACCATGATTATGCCACACTAAGATAAGGCATACAGTTAAACCCTATTAGATGATTCTTGGAATGAGAGACGGTCTGCGAGATAGAGATATATTCAAGTATCAATGTTAGAATCTTGTCCTGTCACACAGAACACGGAGATCAAACACCTACCGCGTGATTTCTTTTGTTTATTAGGTCGGTTGCAGGGCATGGGCCCGAAGATTTGATTTTTTAAACTATAATGGGGAAGAGGTTTCTTAAGTAAGTTGAGATTCATTACCCCTTTCTCCTGCCATGGTCACTATGCAGATCTCAGGTTATGCACATCTCAGGTTTGGTTGCAGGTATAGGTCTAATTTCACTAGATAATTTATTTATTGTCTATGGATTGTAAGTTTTTTTTCAAAGATTTTATTGTTTAAATGGCTTTACCATAAATTTGAGTTATAAATCTGATAGATTACACATTTGCAATTTCAATCTAACAAGAATCATTATAAACAACAGTGATTATCAATCTCCATTTGATGACTTATTGTGTACTGTGGAATAAATTTACAAAAATTATTAAAATAGAGTTTTCAGTGACACTCACATATTTAATTAAAACGTAAAACGAAAGGTAAAAAAAATACAAAAATGTCATCAAATTTTAATTTCACAGACAAAAATAATTTCAAATTCCAAGCCTGCTGCCGAGTTGTTGCTTGGTTGATGTTCAACGGTTTATCCTGCCATCCCCTCTCCTGAGTGGTTGGATGAAGGCTTTTTGAAGACATTGTGATTGGTAAGTTTGGTGGAGGCCTCGAGGAAGGGTGTCAGATCCGGCAGTTCCTATTTCCTACCCTATACCATTATAAATGCTATGTCCTTACACCTTCGTGACAGCCCCGGTTGACGTCATCGCATCTCGGATCATGCCGCATGTTACATGCATCCCATCTTCAACCTCCGGCCAATACGGGTCACCCAGCTCCGGGAATACAGGTCACCCAGCTCCGGCCACTCTGCCGTCTGCCCTGTTCATGCCAGCCAAGCTGCCCGCCTCCACTTTGGTGTATTAATGACATTTACCAACCCTCCGTGGAGGCTCATAAACGCCTTACCAACCATCATCATACATTATCTGCTCAAATCCGGGCAATTCAAAATCCAACCATTGAACAAATTCACTGTGGAGCTCCCGCGAACAGAGGTTATAGAAGGTGATCCCCCTGGACAGCGGCGAAACAGGTATTTCAATCGACCTCTGTCTTGCGCGTAAGGCCAAACTATAGCGTTTGTTGAGTTTGGTGGAAATAACTTCCACCGTCTACCAGTATAAAGTTTCAACCAGTGCTTTGTATATGTAGTAATTAAAAGTTTCAACCAGTGCTTTGTATATGTAATAATATAATTACTGAGGATACAGTTCTTCTATTTTCTAAAATTTCTCAATATTCCCACAGCTAAAGGCTTTCAAGAGTAGATCTAACTGGGTACCTTAGTAACGAATTTACCTGTCGAAACTTGACCGCTTCTCAGATTTCAAAAAAAACTCAACTATGAAGTTTAATATTTTTAAATAAATTATAATCTGCTTGCCTTTTTTCTGTAATTGCCATATCATTTTTAGAACCAATCAATATAAAAATCACAACAATGGAAAGAAAATATTAGAAAACCTATTTTTAAATAAATTATAATCTGCTTGCCTTTTTTCTGTAATTGCAATATCATTTTTAGAAAACATTCGCCAATCAATATAAAAATCACAACAATGGAAAGAAAATATTAGAAAACCTTTATCAAAATCCAGAGAACAAAAAATGATTAGAAACGCAGTACATTTTAAACAAAAAGAAAAGGAAAAAGATGTTGAAATGCCAATCACCAAGGTGTGATTGATCTGCCATTTATTCCGGATATTCAGTCTCAACCTTAATTATGAAATACTCGTTCTCAGAGAACGGAGAATATACTATCGTTTTCCAGATGAATATTATATAAGTGGAATGTTTGTTTCTACGTTCATATGGAGAAAGCGCAAGCGGTGACCGGATATCGAGATCATACAGAAATATGACATATCTGGTTGTTGTTCACATGGATAAGTGGATGTACTAAACACCGGATATCTAGATCATAGAGAAATATGACATATCTGGTTGTTGTTCACATGAGATCGAGAGTGAAGTAGTGCGAGTAGTACCCAGCGGATTGCATAGCGGAATCAGGTGTTAGCTGAGAGCCGAGCAAGCCCAGCCTAGCCAAGCGGAGTAGCCCGAGTCTAGTGGCCAAGTATAGAGTATCCAAATGTGAAATTCTTCTAAATCCATCACATAAATAGTTTTAGTATGAATGTCTCAAACTCTCAAGTTTTGTTAGTCTTTAGAAAAAAAGAAAAAAAAATATGATCAAGCCAAATGAATAAAAAGAGTAACAATAAATCTAAAATATTGAGAAAATAATCAAATTATTTTTATTTATTTAAGCACTTTCATTTTTGAGATAAAATTTGATCACTTGCTCACACCTCCCAACTAGGAACTTTTGAACTCCAAAAGTTTACTTTCCTAGTTAATACAAAGAGGCTAGAACTCAAAAACACCTAAAAACTCAATCTAAAATGGAAAATTTTCAATTGGTGTCCTTCAAGCCCCAATCAAGGCACTTCACCTATCTTCTTCATGAAGACCTGTTGTCTTGGAAAAAAATTAGTGAAGATCCTTATTGTTGTTGCAAGAACAAAAGAATGATGAGTGGAATATGAACACTCTCTTTGCTTTGATCTTTACATGGCTAAAAAATAGTTCATATTGAATTTAAACTTTTGAAGAAAAACTTAACTCCATCTTGGAAATAAAAAGAAAAATAAACTTTCTTTAATGTCTTCAAGGTGAGCTTGTACATAAAAAGTACAGTGCTGCAAAATGTTGCATGATATGATTGACCTTGCCTACAAAACATAGTCATCTTATACAATCTTGAAAACAAAGATTCTATACACAAGTTTGAAATCGAATACTTGTATGAGTGAACATATGACAAACACGTAGACATCCTTGAACGGAAATCTTGTACATTCATAAAAGTCCTATAACATGTGGACTATAACAAGAAAATACATACATCAATGAAAAACTTCTACTTGTTGAACATAGTTAATGATTGTTCACTTTACAAAATCATCTAAATAGGTAATGACAACAAGTAATTACAAAATTTACAAAACAAATTTACAATAAATTATACCCAAACTTTGCCTCTCTTAGGCTTATGGGTTCTCTTCTTTCATCATCATTGTCTTGAAGGTCGCTTAGGATTGTTATGTCTTCTTTACCACCTCTTATTTCCCTTGCGTTATGTAGCACAATCTCTTTACCTTTATTTGAAAGAATCTTTGAATGTAACTTCAAACATCGTTCAATGTTATGTCCATGCATCTTGCAATGAGTACATAAGAACTTCCTCTTGTTTTATCACATAGAAGTTCTCTCATTTGAAGGAGAGTCATTATGCTTGATGCCAAAAATTTGATTCATTCTTTTAACCATAATCATATGTATCTCACATATATCCACACAATCGTCAAATGCATTACAAAATGTACTAGGGTACTTATTCCACAATTATTCAAAATTTCCATGCACTTGGGAGATGAATTAACATTTTCACAAGGTGGTGACATCGCATCCTCAGATGTGTTGGACACCTAATCCTAAATGGGTTAGTGTGGAAGCCGAATAGACCAAAGCAGTCCAAGAGACCTTGGGATCTGAAACCCAAGAATCACATAATGTACTATAAACGTAAATCTCTTGTTAATAAAATTGTATTGCATGTTTTATCTTTCATATTGTCTTTGCTGTCCATGTGAGTTTAACATGGTATCAGAGCCATGATGTGTGGCCTGTGTAGTTTTCTTCCTCAGGGTTTATCCTTTAGTTAAAAAAAATGAGATGTTGTTATTCCCTGAGCAACCGGCCTGAGCTGCCTTGAATAGTGCTGACCTAGTCTTCATTACCTGTAACGCTCCATTAATTCTGCCTGCCTGTTCTTCTGAATACAAAAATCGCTCTCTGACTGTCATAAACGTTTAAAAAAAAAGAGCGTCATTACACCTGCGCCTCTACTGCCTGACAACTCACCTGATTATTCTCACCTGCGTTACTGAATGTGTTTGAACGCCTCTGTCCTGCGTCTCTGCCACGCCTGTGCTGCCCTAACGCTCTCTCACCTAACGTTCTCTCACCGTTCTGAGAGACTCCATACGCAGCTGGATTGTTGAACGCTTCCTGACAAAGAATTGTGGAGGACGCAGCTGGTATCATCGTTCTGAATGTGCAGTACATTAAAACTGGTAACGGGTTTGTATATGCATTGTTTACATGCTGTTTGTATATGCCTTGGACACTGTCGGTTCAGTTATTGGATATACAATGTATACAACGCTGCTTATATTGAATTCATAATGTATACAATGCTGAGAATTGTTGCGGTGTTTTATGTCTGCCACCCGTTGCCATGAAAACAAAAATTTAATCCATTCTGTTGAGAATTGTTGCGCCACCCGTTGCCATGAAAACAAAAATTTTCTGTTGAGTATTGTTGCAAATTTCTAGTCTCCGGTTGGAACCGTCCGTGTGCTCAACAAAAGGAATCTCATAATCTAGCAAGTTAAGGTCTGCGGCTGCTGCTCTTGCCTGTGTAATTTGAGGGATCTTTTCTATCAAAGGGCCAAGAAAAATGGTGAAAATTGTACTGTTTGAGGTTTGAGCCTGCGGGATTGTGTAGAGGAATATTTTTGCCTCGAGTTTTTCTCGCGGTTTTGAGGTTGATGATAAGCATTGACATTGATTAAGCTAGCATAGAGCCCTACTGCACGCTCATACAGCGCAATCATGGCACCCACTAATCGAGGAGTTACTTCCTGCACTGTCACTGTCAGAGACTCTCAATTGTTTGAGTAAAGTGCATACCCTGTCCCCTGCAGCATACCAAAAAGGTAGTCCCCACAAGTAACACCAGGTTCAAGTTCCCAGTCATGGCCTGGTGGTCTGTCGCGGAGCACCTCAATAAAGGTTACAAAGAAGTTGTGAACTCCTCTCAGTTGTTGAATATAGGCATGTTGATCTGTGCTTCCTTTGTTCCCATATACAGTTAGGCCTTGGTTGACCCGGTTCCCATCTAAATCAAACTCTTTTCCAAGAGATTCCATGACAAGCTGTTGCAGATAGTGGCTAAATAAAAGCAGGCTATCTTTATAAGGAAGAACAACCATATCCTTGAAACCTTTACCATCAGAGGCCCAATACCAGCATAGTGCCAACAAGGCTGCAGGATTGGTTTTAACCACAGGAATCCTTGTCGCTTCATCCATAATAGATGCACTGGTAAGCATTTCCCTGATATCAATACCCTGAAGAGCTGCTGGAAGCAGTCCAACAGCTGACATTTTAGATGTTACTTATGTCGCTTGTAAAGACTTCAGCACAAGCTACAAAGATTCATTCTCTTGAGCCTTGATGGAAGAAATGAGCTCCTTATAACTAGTACGCTCATATTCCAGAAAAACATCCTGAATTCCAAGATCCCTATATACAGCCTTAATGTCTGCATCACAAGAAGGATTTCTCTTCCCGTAATTGGCATATAATCATTGAAGTTGGCTCTCGTTGGCCCGTTCAAGGGCTTGCACCACCAACGCCCATGGATTCTGGACCTAATACCGAGAAACTTGTTTCAAACTCATCACTTGAATGAAACCTTTTGGTAGCTAACCATGATTTGAACTATCTCTCCTAGTTATGTTCTTTTATGAATTCACTGGAACAGTATGGATATAACCATGAGTCTGAGTGCATGTTTGGGAGTTGGAAGACTTGGCATAATGCGATGTCAATTTTCTACATTGTGATGGTTCGCTAGAACAGTTTGACTCTAGGGTCTCGGTAGTTCATTATACAGTATTGAAGTTGGAAGTTTATTACAAAATTCTCATTGGCATTTGATTTTTTGGGCATTCAAACATTGTTACCCTCATCACAACAGCCTGATTGTGGACCATTCATCTGTACTACTTATAGACTTGCTGCAAGGACTTCTCAAGTTTGAGCCTTCGGAACGTTTGAAAGCTTCAGAAGCTTTGAGTCGTCCATTCTTCTTAGAGGGCACTAAATTTCATAAATATGGTGCAAACAAATAATGAGAATTCTGATTCACTGCTCGGGACAATGTTGAATTGTTATCAACTTCGTTGGTATTACAATGGCTATTGAAGAGAATCGACCGCATTAGGGGATCTCGGCATTATCTGCAAGCTGGAATCCAATGGCATTGAGTGTGTAGCTATATGTCATTGAGTGTCTTTATTACTCTTGGCGTCTTCGGGCCCGTGCATTGACAATTTTAGACATTGAGCTTATACATAAACGGGTTCAGGTTTCTGTGTGGAGACTTTGGAGAGGAGGAAGTCACGAGGTAATTTGTTTATGGCTGAAGTTTTGGTATAGCCGCATATGGAAACATATATTTCTTTTGGATTTTCGTTATGCTGCTGGAAAACACCCTATGCATGAACAAAGTTGAATGTCTCAATTTGTCTTCCACTATTGATCAACACTTCTACAACATTTGCCATTTTATTATTCAAGTCCAAGGGAATGACAAAGTTCATGTTTCTATCTGCAACGATACTGCGGACAGACTTTAAGATTTGATATTTTGAAAAGCTTCTCTGAGTAGTATAATATCGATGCTCTTCTTCTAAGTTACCACAAGTTCAGTAAGTATTGTAGAGAAAGAAATCAGTTTTGTATATTCGCTCATTGATTTATTTGTGTGCTGACCTGGAGCTGTATTGAATGCATCGAAAACTGTGATTAAAGCTGCCTGAATACGTTATGATGCTGCCTGAAATACGTTGAAGCTGTTGTTTTAAATAAGTTTGCAGTTGCTGCTGCCCCAATTGTGGCATTGTATTTAAAACTCATTATAGTGCATTGATTCCTTGATTCCACTGCTGCATAAAGATTTTGGTGAGCTGATTGTAATCCTTTATATTGCACACTGATCATTTGCTAACATTTATAAAGGATATTGCTGTGTACTGTGAGTAGATATTACTTTTCTGCATTGAGTAGTAGTTGTGATCAGTTTTTTAAGGTGTAAATCAAACATTGAAGAAAAAATGGCCAGAACTAGTGAAGTATTACAGTTCCTTAAAACTCTGATATTATCTACTGTTGATGACACATTACAAATCAGCAAAGGATCTCTCTCAGAAATTCAGACATGTCTACAAAATGCACAGGAAAAGATCAATTTTTTGCGGCTTGAATCACAGCTGCAACAAGAAGAGCTACATCAAAATAGACACCATTCTGAACCTGTTTTTGTTCAGAACATTGAGACAACCACCCATCAGCAGCATGTTAATAATGGTACAGTTCATTCAAATAAAGCAGCAGTTGTATATGCAGATGCAAAAACTCAGTCTGCACTTCCCAAGCCCATCATCAGACCTTGGGAACAGCTTGTCCACAACAAGCACAGAACTGGTCTTGGATATGACAAGGACTTGTCCTTTCATATTCCAAACTATGCCAAGCCCATTCAGTTTCAGAGTGTTGGATTCATTCATGACAGTTCACCCGCTCCTCATGACAGTGCGCCTACTCCTCATGACAGTTCAGCTTCAGCTGTTCTAGACTCTGCCCCTCTTCCATAGCAGCAGCAACAACAACAACAACAAAAACAACAGATCGTGAAATGCCAACACTGTGACCGAGTTGGCCATTTGAAAGATCACGGTTTTGATCTTCATCCATGTAAGCACTGTCATAAAACCAACCATTCTTCACACAGATGCTTCAGAAACAAACGTCCTGCAATCCCAGGATCGCTTCTTGGCAATGGGCATCAACAGCCAAGAAGATATTCCAAACACATGTCAGAACTTGTTCCAGAATATTGAACAGTCTTGCAGTTGAGTTTTCTCCATCATCTCACCTTGTATCTGACAGGGGGGGAAATGATGGTCATCTACAAGCTTCAAAGTCACATCAAGCGAGCCTGAGCCACAACCTGCCACACCAGTTTCAGAGTTGTAGCCAGCGACAAAGATGCCCCTGAACATGCCTTCAGTTGGCAATCTGGGACACTTCCTCTAGCAGAAGACTTCAGCTTCTTGCCAGTTTCGGAAGCATTCCAGGAACACAATTGAGAACACTTCCTCTAGCAGAAGATTCCAGCTTCTTGCCAGTTTTGGAAGAGTTCCAGGAATTACATTAAGCATTCCAGAGTTGTTGGTCATCCTTAAACCATCACAGGTTGAGACTTCCCTTTTTAGGTTGAAGTTTTACCTTTTATGCGGGGTGAGACCTCCCTTTTATGGTTGAAGGTTTCCCTCTTTAAAACAATAGGATCATTTCCTCTAGCAGAAAACTTCCGTTTCTTGCCAGTTTTGGAAGAGTTCCGGGAACTGCACTAAGTGTTCCAGTGTTGGTGGTCATCCTTAAACCACTACCCTTTATACCAACATTTCATAGAGCACATTCAGCCTAGTGCTGCCATGCATTTTTTGCACATTTTGTATTACAGCTCTCTTCTTGGACTCATACATAACCCTTCGGATTAAGGGGGGAATGTTGGACACCTAATCCTAAATGGGTTAGTGTGGAAGCCGAATAGACCAAAGCAGTCCAAGAGACCTTAGGATCTGAAACCCAAGAATCACATAATGTACTATAAATGTAAATCTCTTGTTAATAAAATTGTATTGCATGTTTTATCTTTCATATTGTCTTTGCTGTCCATGTGAGTTTAACAAGATGGTTGATGTTCCTCAAGCCGTTTGGGGCATTCTCCAAACTCCCTTCAACCATAACCCAATCCCTGATACTTCGGTCTCCCCTGAGCCATAAATGGATTGACAATATCTTGGCCACTTATGTCAAGGCATCCACCTTCATAATCCATCATGGAAAAAAAATTCATACCTAATCCTTTGGTATGTTGATCAAACATTGAAAAATAAGTGTTATGCACGTAAATGGAAGGAATGGTACTTGAGATTTCGATTACCTCCTTAAACTTGTCATTCATATTGTCACCTTTTGATCATCAAGCACTTGCTTTTATGAAAAACATATGTTCATCTTCTCCTCTTCATATATTTATAACATCCTTCTCAACTCTATGTTGTCCATACAAAGAGCCAAATTTTGCTCCTCTAGCTCTTGGAGACTCTTGGCTGCCCATTTTTTCAACTTGGTCAAGTGGTGCTCTGATACCAAATTGATCTGAAATTAGAGTAGTTAACTTTTCTCTTTTTTTCCAAAATCGAATAAAAAAAAATTAGGACCATGTTGACACTTTACAAGGTAAAAATGGGCCTTGAAACAAAAAGTTTTTCCAATGTCTCTTGAAGTCATGAATTAATATTCATATGTAACTTACCATAATGAACATAAAAACACATAATCCATGTAATCATAATAAAGAGCATAACAAAATGTTTGTTGATAGAGTTCACCCCTCCTGGGCTACATCTTTGGGCCTGTCAACATGAGTACACCACTCATATATTTGTAGGTTTTAACCCTGTACAGAAATTACCTGCATACGAATTCTTAAACAAAGAAAATAAACAATGCGAGAGCATAACCCATAAAACACATATGCACAGAGATTTTTCCCTGGATCCCAAAATCGGGACTACCAGCTTGATTTTTCATTATGTTCCTTTCAATGTTACAATACATATTTATACATGCCGAAGCATCCAATACCATGGACCGAAAACCATCGCGTCCAATACCATGGACCGAAAACCATCGCGTCCAATACCATGGACCGAAAACCATCGCGTCCAAAAAACATGTGCGAAAATCATGCACAAAACCATAGGTGGGTCCGCCCAACCTAACATATGGTCCAAAACCAAAATTTTCCGAGGCGCTGCCCCAGACCCCATAAAGTGGGGTTATGGGTGCCCTTCAAACCCCTTATTAACTACGTGGAAAGAATATAACACAACCCAACAATCTCCCACTTGTTGTTTTCTTTCCACAGGGAGCCACAGGAGAGCTTAGTCATTTTTTCAGCCCTGAGATTCCCATTACTTCTCTACACCAAGAGAACTTCTCAGAGCTCACAGATTTTGTCAATGCATCTGCAGTATTCTTCAACGTGTCCACCTTTACCATCAACACCTTTCTGTCTTCTATCATATCCCTCACAAAGTGATACTGAACATCAATGTGCTTTGTCTTTGAATGATAAGCAGGGTTCTTTTCCAAGAAAATTGCACTTTGGCTATCACAGTCTATTATTATAGCTCTCTGTACTAACCCCATACTTGAACACAATCTCTGCAACCAAACTGCTTCCTTGCTTGCATGAGTGGCTGCCATGTATTCTGCCTCTGTAGTTGATAGTGCCACTACAGATTGTTTCTTACTCATCCAACTGACTGCACCTCCAAATAGGTTAAACACATACCCACTTGTAGATCTTCTCTGATCCAGATCTCCAGCCCAGTCAGCATCAACAAAGCCATGAATATCCAACACTCTGTCCAATCCTGGTCTTCCTTGGTAGCACAAACCATAATCACTAGTGCCACACAAATACCTGAAAACCCGCTTCACTGTTGTCCAGTGCTCCTTCCCAGGTTTTGACATAAACCTGCTCAATACTCCCACTGCATGTGCAATGTCTGGTCTAGTACAGACCATTGCATACATCAGGCTACCCACTGCACTTGCATATGGAACACGGGACATGTCCTCTTCCTCTTCTTGTGTCTTGGGACACTGTTCAGCAGATAACCTCACACCTACAGGAATAGGAACCTTCACCGGTTTACTATCCTGCATATTAAACCTCTAGAGTATTGTCTCGACATACTTCCTCTGGTTTAACCAGAGCTTCCCCTTTGACCGATCTCTTTTAATTTCCATGCCCAAAATATAGTTTGCAGCACCAAGATCTTTCATGTCGAATTTGGAGGACAATTAGGTCTTCAAATCCTGGATAATTTCTTTGTCATTTCCAACCAGCAAGATATCATCCACATACAAGACCAGATAAATAATACGGTCACCAATTAATTTAAAATACACACAATGATCTGCTTTGCTTCTGGTGAAGCCAAGTCCCTGTATAAATGTATCAAATTTCTGATACCACATCCTTGGTGACTGTTTTAACCCATACAGAGACTTCTTTAACTTGCATACCAGTTCTTTCTTACCCTTCACCACAAAGCCTTCAGGTTGCTTCATGTATATTTCCTCTTCCAAATCCCCGTGAAGAAATGCTGTCTTCACATCCATCTGTTCTACCTCAAAATCAAAAGCAGCAGCAACAGATAAAAGTAATCTAATAGAAGTTACCTTGGCAACAGGAGAAAAAATATCACCAAAATCAATTCCCGACACCTGGGAATAACCTTTTGCTACCAACCGAGCTTTGTATTTCTCCACCTTTCCTTCTGCATTTGTATTCTTCTTGAACACCCATTTGCTGCCAATGGGTTTCCTTCCAGCCGGCAACTCCACCAGATCCCAAGCCTCATTTTTGTGCAAAGATGCCATTTCATTGACCATGGCCTCTTTCCAGAGTTTTCCATCCTTTGAATCCACTGCTTCCTTCACAGTTCTGGGATCATTATCAGTAACAGACAAAGCAAAATTTGAACTGAACACAGATGGACTATACCTTTCTGGCTGCCTTCTTTCTCGAACTGATCTTCTCACAGCCGGAGTTTGTGGCTCTTCATCTTCTGATTCCTCCTCTGCTGCAGAGTCTGATTCTTCCTCCTTTGGCTCAAACTCTATCTTCTCAGGTTCCTTTGGTTGGACTTCATGTTGAATAACATCTTTTACCTCTCTGAACAACACATCTCGGCTGTACACAACCTTCCGTGTGACTGGGTTCCAAAGCTTATAACCCTTTAAACCATCCTTATACCCAATAAAGATGCACTTTTCAGATTTACTATCCAACTTGGTTCATTTCTCCTTTGGAACATGTACATATGCATCACATCCAAATACCCTTAGATGTGAAAGAGAGGGTTTCTTACCAGTCCATACTTCTTGTGGAGTCTTATCCTCCAACACTGATGAAGGTGATATGTGGATCAGGTAACATGCAGTATCCACCACCTCTGCCCAGAATCCCTGTCCTAACCCGGCACCACTGAGCATGCTTCTTGTCCTTTCCATCAACGTCTTGTTCATTCTTTCTGCGACTCCATTTTGCTGAGGTGTATATGGAGTAGTCTTCTGCCGTGCTATACCACACTTCTTACAAAATTCTTCAAATTCCTTGCTGCAAAATTCTCCACCATTATCTGTCCTCAGCACCTTTATCTTCTTCTCTGTCTGATTTTCCACCAGAGCCTTAAATTCTTTAACTTGTCAAAAACTTCAGATTTCTTCTTAAGAAAATATATCCATGTATTCCTTGAGAAGTCATCTATGAATGATACATAGTACACAGACTTACCCAGTGATGGAACCTTCACAGGTCCAAACACATCACTGTGCACAAGCTCTAATATCTATTTCGTCCTCTTACCACCAGAGGGGAAACTCACCCGATTCTGCTTCCCATATACACAATTTTCACAGAAATCAAAATCCAGAGAGCTATTATTCATACCTTCTACCATACCTTTACCATGAAGTATTCGAAGGCCCTTCTTTCCAATATGTCCAAGCCTTTGATGCCACAACATGGTCTTCTCTCCAGAGACCACTAGATTCTCTACTCCATTTTTAGGAACCATAGAACTATTGCACCCATCAACAACAGTGCTACCTTGCAGCTTGTACAGAGTTCCAATCCGAACTCCCCGCATTAATATTAGTGCTCCTTGAACCATCTTGCAGGTATCTTTCTCGAACACCGTCTTTACACCTGCATCATCCAACTTGCTTACAGAAATCAGATTTCTGGCCAATGCAGGAATATGTAGAACACCCGGAAGTGTTCTAACCCTTCCACCTTGCAACTTCAACTTTACTTTTCCCCGACCAATGACTCTAGCCTTCCTATCATCTCCTAAGAAGACATCACCACCATCGTATTCTCATACTCGCAGAACCACTCTCTATGGGGAGTGAAGTGAAAGGATGCACCTGAGTCAATCAACCATGCCTCATGATCTACATGTGTACTTGAAGAAGCCAGGTACACATCCCCACCTTCATCTGAGGTGGTTTTCGCCTCTGCAGAAGGAGCATCATCAGATCCCTTTCCTTTATCAGGAGCTTTAGATTTACAATCCCTTCTGAAGTGCCCTTCCTTTCCGCATTTCCAACACACCACCTTTGTAGGTTTTCCTGGAGATTTAGATCTCCCTCTAGATTTAGATCTCCCACTCGATGACTTATTTTTGTTTCTGTTCTGGGACCGTCCTCGTACAGACAAGGCATCACCATTCTGGTTGTCCATATTTTTCTGTCTCATCTCCTCCGTCAGCAAGGCTGAGACTATTTCATCAAACTGCAAAGCAGTTGCATTGCTACCTATTGCAATAACCAGACTATCCCACGAATCTGGTAGAGAACACAACAGACTGATGCACTTATCTTCATCTGAAATTTTAATATCAACAGATAATAACTGACTTACCACAGTATTAAACACATTCAAATGCTCTGTCACCGAGTCTCCATCTTTCATCCTCAGGTTATACAACTTTTTCCGCAGGAATAGCTTATTCAGCAGAGACTTAGATTGGTACAAAGTCCCTAACTTGACCCACAAAGCCTTTGCCGTAGCTTCCCCTGATACATTCGGCAATACTGAATCCGAGACACACGTATTGTGCTCTTTGCCTTCCGATCCAACTTCTTCCATTCTTCATCGGTCACTCCCGATAGTTTAGTACCCGGATCTACCGCGATCCACTGATCTTTATCCACCAACAGATCCTCCATCTTGAGTTTCCACAACTCAAAATTCTGACCATTGAACTTCTCAATCTCTATCTTTCCACTGCTCGCCATCTTCTTTCACCACCAGAATCGATCTCGCAGATCTCCCACTGAACAGGGTCTACCACAGGCCCGAGCGAAACCCCTCAGCAACAAAGGCGTCCCCTTGAAGCCAAAACAGCTATGATACCAAATGTAGGTTTTAACCCTGTACAGAAATTACCTGCATACGAATTCTTAAACAAAGAAAATAAACAATGCGAGAGCATAACCCATAAAACACATATGCACAGAGATTTTTCCCTGGATCCCAAAACCGGGACTACCAGCTTGATTTTTCATTATGTTCCTTTCAATGTTACAATACATATTTATACATGCCGAAGCATCCAATACCATGGACCGAAAACCATCGCGTCCAATACCATGGACCGAAAACCATCACGTCCAAAAACATGTGCGAAAATTATGCCCAAAACCATAGGTGGGTCCGCCCAACCTAACATATGGTCCAAAACCAAAATTTTCCGGGGCGCTGCCCCGGACCCCATAAAGTGGGGTTACGGGTGCCCTTCAAATTCCCTATTAACTACGTGGAAAGAATATAACACAACCCAACAATATTTAGTATCAAATGAAGTACATAAATGTTTTCTGCAAGTAAATAGGTGGCTATTACCCCTAAAAGGTAATGTCCTCCTGCAAAGAACTCTCACAAACAACAACAACACAACACATCTCCTACAAATATGACATACTCCAAATGAAATGAGTTAAAAAGAGCATGTGAACGCTTCAATTCCACATTGAAGCACATAAATAAAACTTGATGTTGAGAGAAGTTAAACCTGAGCTGAACCCTATAAGTTACAATTGTTGCAGTAGACTTATGAAGGTGAGAATACCCCTACAAGGTGTTCTCCAAGCCCAAATACCTTACAGAAATTCTTCCAAACCTTGACTGATCAATACACCTTTATTCTAAAGCATGCACAAAGGCTACTTAGATGTGCCTAAATTAGACATTAGAGGTCACAAATGGATTCAAAACATCGAGAAAATGCTAAGTGGACTCTTTCTGAGCTCAATTTGGCCTAAAACTCTAAAATCTATGAGCTCTTCACCTCTATCGTGAACAAGACCCTACCCCTGCCACTTAATCCCCTCAATGTCATACATGTGGTCATATTAGCGCCATCAAACTGAGGGTTGGACTAATAAGCTAGTCTTCCCATCGAGCTCCATATCTCCTGGCGTGCAGTGACGTAATGGTCCATAGGAGTTGTGGCTGGCCCGTTGCCTCAATCTCCTATCATTGGCACCTAAACCTACAAACGATGGTCCTATGGGTGTGCATCAGACAAAGGATTAGGGCGTTTCCCTAGCCCCACCGTCGATAGCTCCTTTTGCTCCGTGTCATGGTTGCATGTGGTGGACACGAACGAGGGCTAAGGGTCATTACGAAAACCCTCTTTGGTGAGCTCCTTCGAAAACTCAGCCAAGGGTTGTGTGGAAATAAAGTGACCGGGGGTTGGGACTAGCATCCTGACCCCTCTTTCCAAATGATGGAGACATAAAGTTTCAAGTATTGGTTCTACCCATAATATAACAAGCACCACAGTGAGCAGAGTTGGTAGAGCGCTAGAATGATAGCTAGGAGGTGAGGGGTCTAAATATGGTTGGGCCTTTGACTGACCCACACCAAATTTTTAAGTGACGTTGGGCTGCCAAATGGCAACCCAGGACTAGGCCATGTGGCACCCATTCATTGGTCCACTTCAATTAAGCATGAACCAATCAGATACGCCCAAAAATCAGTGAACCAAAAATTGCCATGTTCTAACTTGTCACTGGGTCGTACCCTACAGAGTCACCTTGCTAACTCAGCAATACAAAATCCGAGTTTGCTGCCCTTCTCAATTTTAGTTGTTTCACTAAATGACCATCACAAGGTAACTTGAGTATACAGTGTTGAATTGAGGTTAAACGAACGTTGTTTGATTCATAATAACAAGAACTTCTATTTGGAGATGGTTTCAAGAATTTCTAATAACTTTCATTTTTGAGTTAAAAATAGATCACCTGATCATATACAATTGTTGTAAATTTCCATGTAGATTATTACAGGAGTTGCTATTGTTACAAGTGCCATCATAGGTTCTACTTCAATTACTACAATTCCTATCAGCTAGTTGCCACAACACCTACCAGTGAGTTGCTACAACACTTATCAATGAATTGTTATAATATCTATTAGGTAGGTGTAGGTATGTTTCTTTTTCCTTTATTTAAGCTAAGTTCATTCAATGTCGTGGATTTGTATTTGGAAAGACACTTATAATTCCATCCTAATTCCTCATCCATTTCCATTTCCTTTCTCAAAGGTTGACACTCTCTTCAGTTTGTGAGGTATCATTACCTTTTCATTCTATAACATTCCCTCACCATTCTTATCAATCTCCACTCCAATATTCATACATGAGAAGGGTTCAAAAATTTCAATAGTAAAATAATTTGTTGCAACCACACAAGAACCCATAGTAAGAACGATAAAAGTATTCATTGGTTCCACACAAGAACTAGTAGTAATAACAATAAAAGGTCTTGCTACTACCACACAAGGACTAGTAGCCATAAAGATAAGATGTTGTTGCTCCAATTTAACCAACAATGGAAAATTAACCAGATGAAAGGGGGAACCCACATTTATAAATGCGATATATCTCTTGTTTGTCCATGATAATTTTCAAATCTACCATTTTAAGTAGCATATCCAACTTATTAGTGTGTTTAATATGCAAGCAACGACAAGGACATTTGACAACAATAATAAAATAAATACGACCTATTCTTGCTACACAAAACTAAGAATAGGAAATGAAACATCATCATGTCACAAGAATTTAGCTATTAGGATGTTGTTGTTACTACTCTTATAACAATATTGCTGCTACTATACTTTTTATGTGCAAGGAAGGGTTTGTCTATATCTCAAAATTTGTGCACCGGATGGTTATGACTTGTTTTGAGGGAAAATAATAAAATACGATAATTATGCTTGCAGAACTTTATACTAAATTACTTTGTAGATAATGGATAAAAGAAGTTTTCCACAATTCCTACAACACTGTCAATGCAACTCCTTATAGATGGTTGTTATAATCTCATTAAATTTGTTCCAGGATGTTAATTTTGAAGTTTCAAAGATTCTATATAACAATTCCCAACAAGAATTTGAGGGAAATGAAATTTTTTCACAATAGGGATAGGTTTTCAATGGGCAAAAGAAGTGTCCCCCCAGTATGGCTAATAAGAGGTATTACATTGCATGAGGACATGCAACATTTTTACTAGGGAGAGATGACAGGTCTCGTAATGGACATATTTCTATACACCCTTTTCCCTATTATTAATTCCTTTTCACTTTCCTATGACTATATATTAGTCCATTCTAATGTTTGTATGTGAAATTTAGACATAAGGTGTTTTCCATTGCATTTCCTTGGTATTTGACATGATTTTATGATTACACATTAAAAAGGTATCATATTTCAATTTATCTTTGACTTAATCTGCAAAAACAACATGCCAAATGTTTTGTTATGGAAGTTATGATGTTTTCATAAGGGATGTTCTATTTACAGTTGTTGCAACTCTGAACCCTATTGCTACAACTATAATTCATGTCATTGGGCAAACTCCGAACTCTATTACTACAACTATAATTCATGTTGTTGCTGCAACTCTGAACTCTATTGCTACAACTATAATTCATGTCATTGCTGCAACTCCCATTGTTGCAACTCCAATTCACAATGTTGCTGCAACTCCCACTGTTGCAACTCTATTTCACGATGTTGTTGCAACTCCCACTGTTGCAACTCTATTTCACGATGTTGTTGCAACTCCCATTGCCACAAATACAATTCATGTTGTCACTATCACGGCAACTCCAATTCACGTATTTGTGATAACTTTCATTGTTGCAACTCTGATTCATGTGATTGCTATAACTTCAATTCACACCATTGTTGTAACTTAGGAATTACGTTGCAACCCACTGCCGCAACTCCCAAAACCATGAGTTGACAGTAGAACCTTGAGCTAGTGGAACCTTGCGATGGTTGGAAACTCGAATTGATGTTGTAACACAACTATGATTGCATTATTTTAATATGGATCAATATTACTCATGGTTAACTAAGTTATCAAAATTATTTTGGAATTATGTATGATTCGTTTATTTTTTACTAATTATTATCCAATCACGTGAGAGGATTTTGGAGACATATTTATTATTTTCTAATTGTTGGCAAACCAAATGTGAAAATTCTGGTTACCTATTACCGCGGTTCTTTGGGTCGGTTGCCGGCGCCGGGCTCTAGTTGCAACTTGCCGGTTGACGGTGCAGGCATGTGTTCTAGTGTTCGCTGAATATTCGTTGATGAATTTGTTGCAACCCTATCACCTTCTCCTGCGTCAGTCAACAAATCAGTGTTGAATGATTAAGCACATACAGTCAAGTGTATATCATATTCTTCTGAAAAACCACTTCATTACATGAACATTCTAGCTCCTCCTTGATATCTCATGCAGTAGTGAAAAGAGGGACATGGATCGAGGGGGTGTAAGGATCTGAGAACGCAACGGTTCAAATTTTCTACAATGTCACCATTGCATCCACTTCAACAATCACGCATTGCCTGAGCGTGCCCACTCCGCCAAGTGGCCTTGCATAGAGGGGTAATGGTAAGGCTTGAGCATCGACGATGGTCGGGCTGGCCCCTTCTTCCATGCCCAAGACTCTTTCTGTGATTCTCGGTTACTGCCACGACCGTTGTTGCTACTACAGTTAGCCATGGGATGACTGAATCGATCATTAACTGATCCTCAGCAGTAAATGAAGAAATCCCGACCTTTAGCATCTAGCATGTGGACCTGCACTGTGCCACCTCCGTCTTTGCTAGATCGTTGGCTTCATGCTGACTAGGCCACAAGTGTATTGTTCCACACCATCTCTGTATAACGTGGTTTTCTAACAAAACTTTGTTGTTCCATGACATACTTAAAAATCATCTGCCCATGCTATGAATTATAAAACCAAATATACGTTTCAATCTATAAATGTACACGTGAGATCGGATTCCACTTGATGGCACGTGTCAAGCAATGGAAATATCATGTCAAGTGATGGAAACACCATATGACTAGCCAGGCCTCTTTTGCGTCGATGCTTCATAAAATTTGACAGATGATTTCTCTATCATCCGGAGTCCTAATGATAAACCATAAGAAGTACTAGATTCAAAATGACAGACACTTCAACTTGATGTTATTTTCGGGATGATATGGTACTCCCATTTTCTGCACAAGTCGAAAACAAATTTGCTACATGGGACCATCTTGGTCAATAAGAAAATTTCGACCTAACCTACAAGATCCATTTTGGATAAATTATGGGTTACAGAAGGAAGGTACATAACCCATACTTGCTTGGGAAATATAGAGGATAGGAAGAGGACAAAATTAAATTCGCAACACCTTCGTATGTACTGCAGAGAGACTTCATGGAAAAATGTATGGTTGGAGAAGGGGGATAAGGAGAGGGTGGAAAAGAATAGATATTGATAGAAAGGAGAAGCTATGCATAGGTTTTTGTAGTTGATCAAATGTCAAGGTTACATTCATCCTCCTTCTGCTTTTGCATGACGTAGCATGCCAAGATTCTTGTTGAAATTTAGATAGACCTAGAGAGAATATATATGATATGTGACACTTTGTATGTCATGTGCATACCTTTCTTAACATAAAAGTCTATTGTAGCTACAACAAACCCCCTCCAACACTTTACCCATGCTTTGATTTTCAAGCCTCCCTTCAACCATAAGAACTATCATTTCAACTTGTCTCGAGCTTTCTTCTTGTTTTACTAAGTGTTATAATGACTCATTTTCTCATGTTAATATTCTGTTATCTTAATTGTGCTTTCCTTTTAACATATACTAGATATTCTTTGATTACAGTCAGTCCTTGTCAATAGTAGCTACTCAACTTCTAAAGATAGACAAAGAACCTTTTTTGAAAAAACTAACTATTACCTTAACAGCATTGACTTGATGCTTTTCTTTGAGGAATTGTGCAATCGGTTGTCACAGTGAAATGTGCAACTCCTTATTGGAGTGAATTGTGCAATCCCTTGCACCAAGAAACTACGCAATCAATTATGAGAGAAAAATGTGCAACCCTATGTGGCAATAAAGTACCCCATCCAGTAAGAAAGAAAATTGTGCAACTCCTTCTCTTAGCGAACTGTAGATCCCATTCAGCCAGTGAATTGCGCAATTTCTGGAGTTAACCAACTATGAAATAGGGAGTGCACTCTTCCATGCATGACTGTGGCACATGTTTCTAATTTGATCTTCTAACATTTTCTACTTAACTAGCAGTGTCTCCTTGATTTTACGCATGCACACTTAAAACCATAACCCTAATCTCGTGGGTTTTCATCTATATAAGAAGTATATGCTAAATCTCATTCTGACACTTCATTTGGATCAATACCCATTTTGACAAGAAAAATATTTATTTTGGATTTCATTTGCACTATTTTTCTAGACAAGTTTCTCAACTCTCACACATCCTTCCTCTCTTTAGCCTCCATATCCCAAATCTACTCATCTACTAGAAAAAATCATGTAATCCCCGAAGCCTTCTTCCTTCCTCAATCATGTAATCCCCGAAGCCTTCTTCCTTCCTCAAATGTGCATAACGACATGATTTCTTCGAGTAGTGACTTTCGCTTTCCATCTGCAACTTTGCACTGTGCAATAACTAGGTCCCCATATACACACTCTGTAGTCACAATTAGTAGTGAGGCCACTCTTCCCATTGCAACTATGCATTGCGGAGTCCAAGACCTTCCCCAAGTAGTAACTACGCATTGCACAGATCTAGGATCCATTCAATGTCCCTTATAATCAAGAAATATGCAATCTTCCTTTGATGTTGCACATTGGTGGCTGGTTCCGTGTTGGTGGTGTCTAACTAAAGCATTGTAAAGATATGATCAATTGATTAACAGAATTTAAGCAGAGAAACAAAAGACTTACAGGTAAAAATTAACAAACAAAAAAATGATGGTCAAGAAGACCATTTCATTATATATATTAAAGATTTTTTTTTAATATATCTGTGCGCTGTAACATTAAAATTCTAATTTCTTTAAACACTTATGTGCATGATCGCATTTGTTTTGTTTTTGCAGCTACTGGACAGGCTTCTGCTGCTTCTGCAACAACGGTTAACGCACACCTCAAGAGTCAAAACTATATTATCCACCGTGTAGGACTAAATGGGCCTTATTTGGCAGCGAACAAACTTTGTATGCCTCCTCCTCGACCATATTTATGCTAGGGACGAAGATGAGCTTCCAATATGAAGAAAATTGAATTTGTCTAGTAAGGAATCACCAGCAGGACGATCTGTCAGATTCAAACCGTGAAGAATAGACATTCATGTCATAAGAGCACACAAGATTGGATCAATATTGGACTACATTTATATAAAATCCTTGTTGGGTTCCTGTTACCAGCCTTGGGTAGTCTTGGGTTACTGTTGGAAACGACACCGCCATAGGGAATAATAGTAAAATTACCCGGAATAAAAACAATTTGAAAATTCTGAAATTAAGTTTTGATGTATTTGTCGTAAATGCAAATTTCTGAAAAAACAAAAAAAATTACATTTATTACCATTATTTCAAATTAACATTAATATATATTATGGAAATTCGAATTAACATTGATATATTGACCAGAGGAGAATATGTGTAGTAGGGAAAACGTGACATCATACTCACTTGCATGGGGAACCCCTACTTCCACAACCAGCAAATGAAATGAGTAGATATAACGCCAACGAATACCTTTTGAATGTGGTAACCTCTCTCTGTCTGTGCTTTTACAAAATCTTTGTCGATTTTCACATAACTGTAAGCTAGAATTATATGAAAAACCTCGGACATGTAAAGCATGCATGTACCAGGGCATTTAATGTCTTATAGCAGACTGATTAGCCCTTACCCATATATAACCATTCACAAATATTTTTCAGCCCCACACTGTGCCACACGTAGCACCGTCCATTATTTCAAAAAGAGAGGGGATCACTTCCTTATCGCTATATTTATTCATTGGTTGCTTATGGAAGAATTAGAGGTGCTCAACGCACTAAGCACGACGTCCGATTTAACATGTTGTCCAATCAAGAAATGAGGGAGGTGAAAAAAAATTACCGCCCTCTTTATTAGTTTTTGAAATTTTTTTAGAATGTTATATCAAAATAAATTGTTTTCATATTTTTATGTCTTAAGGTGTTTCTCTCTGAAATTAACTCCCCAAACTTTCTTTCCTAATCTTAATCGTGAGATGCATTGTTACACAATACCGTCCAATTTAATTAATTTTTTTTTAAATAAATTTAGTTAATTACAAATTTAATTAATTCTCGTTACGTGCGGGGGCGAAAGGGACGAATACCTTCTTTTTGTTGGCAGGGGGATGAGGAGAGTAGCGAGGGAATACCTTCTTCTTTGTTGTTGCTGCTGCACAAGGATGGAGGATGAGGAGGGCCGCGGAGTGCAGGGAGCGAATACCTCTGTCTGGTTGGTTAGGAAAAACTTACAGTTAGAGAATACCTGTTTGTTAATACCTAATCGTTTTCTATAGAACCAAGTATCATCTTCAAGAAGTTGCTTTAGATTATTCCAAAAAGTAGATTATTCCAGAAGTGTCTCATGAGCATAAACAAGAGAGACACAACAATTTGGGAAAGGCTTCTAATAGAGATGATGATGATTTGGTTGAGAGTGAATTCCTCAATATGCTTTATAAAGATCATAGTTTGTTTTGTTTAGGCTATGTAAATGAAACAAGGTCTACTAGGGCACGCCTTTGCCACCAGTTTCCGGAAGGGTCTTTCTCAGAAGTAGGCAGCCGTGGGCATGAACTTTATGTCCCTGCTCTCTCAAGTTCCACACAAACTTCTAGACATAATTGTGGCTCAGATGAAGAACTGAAATTGGTATCATTAGTACTGGCTGCAGAATCAGAGCTTAAAGCGATGAAGACAACACGCAGTAAAATACGAGCTAGGATTCTAGTCGATGTAGAGGCAGAAGCATTGATACAAAATTTTCAAAATTCTCCTCCAGACGCCTCAGGTGGATTGCGCAGTCCCATAAATTCCTCTGTACCAGGGTCTGTTCACCTGCATGCTCTTGCAAATGATCTTGTTTCAGTGGCCTCGATGAAGGAGGGAGGTTTACTAAGGCAAATGAATCCCATGTTATCTAATACTAATAAAAGCAATGGGAGATTAATCATGCAGGTATCAAAGCCTCTAGCAATGCCAGTCCAAAGAGATTTTAGTGTTGTTGATATTTTGAACAGTTTGGCTTGTCGGAGTTGAAAAGCTTACCATGCAAGCTGAAGAATGATGCCACTTGAAGACATTACTGTGAAAGCTCTTCAGCAAGTAGCATTGGAAGCAGGGTCTAGCCTTGACATATCCAAAAGCAGGTGAGACAAATATTATCGTCGTTTTTTCATTTTTGTGTGGAAAAATTTATGTGCATTCAGAAGCTCTTTTTGGTCATGACTATCACTTATGTTTGTTTTTTCAACATGTAGCAATTTAATAAGTCGAGTTAGGAGATCAGATTGTAGTTCTGACCAACTACCTATTGGTAAAAGGATGATTATTTCTGAAGGAACAAAACAGGTGAGATTTGGGACGCAGAAACTCAAGTCATCTGTCATTAACGGTTCTTACAATGAATTTGCATCACTTGAGGAGCTAGTCCTTTCTGCTATGGAGAAAACAGAAGCTCTAGCTGTTGAGGGACTCAAAATACAGTCAGATATGACAGAGAAGGATGCTCCTTCAAGTGTCAATATATTGCAGTCATAAGAAATGACATATTTTGTACGTACGACAACCAACAAAAGTTGCACTCTAGGGTTGGAAGACACAATAGGTTTGCAAGATGCAAATGGTTCCAATGATAATGTTGATGGGTTGAAATCTTGATTTCAGCTTCTTTCTGTTGTTATTCTTCATCTCAGGTCTGTAGTTTGACATGTTTTCTTTTGGGTCTGTTCAAATTGAACAAAAATTCAGATCATTTGAAAAAAACACATGTGGCTTGGGATTGAAACAAACACAAGTATGCAAGGACCATTCTTGTGAATTCATCCAAAGCAAAAACTATTAGCATGGATCTAGTGAAGCGGAATTTCTTCTATATTGGCCAGACAATCATGTACTCCTTCATGCAAGTTTTTGGCTTGACTAATGAAATTTAGTAAAACTTGGTAAACATATTCTTCTCCCATAGGAAACTAGCAGGGTCTAAATTTAAAGGCTAATCAAAACTGTAATTTGAATCTCGTTTGAGCATATTATTCTTGATTATCTAAAATTGAATTTACATAGATTTTAATCGGGAGTCAAAGGAAAATTTGGCTAAAAATATCATGCTTGTGATTGAGTAGAGTTATGAAATTTGCTAGGTCATTTAGATTCTCACGGGTCAAAATATCTTTTAGGGAGTTACAATTACATATTTTTCTTTATTTGTTTCTGATGGTTCTGTACTTTAGGCAGTCTAGGAGAAAGTATAATGTCAATGCAAATGCTCGATGCAGTGATATTCTTTTATCTTCTTTATTCCATGGGCATTGAAGAGAACTATACTTCTAAGAAATTTGAATAGAACTTTCAATTCTTGTGACTTGGCCGTTTGTTATGTATATGAGTCTCAGATTGTTTCAAATAGGATAATTTTGTATATGAGTCCCAAATTGTTTCAAATAGGATATATAGCATTCACATCTGGTTAAATATTTGTTAAAGTTAGGATAGCCCATAGGTCCTCATTGCCTTTTATCCTTAGTTAAACATTCCCATATTAGTTGTGAAGCTAGTAAAGCATTTAGAAGTACATAAAAGATTTACAATAGTGACTGTGTAAAAATGAAATTTGTACTCTACTATCTACTCCCATTGACCTAACCCTTGGTTTTTTGTGGGCATTCATAAAATTATATTATTTTCTGATTGGAAGTAGGCAAAGATAGATGCCACTGGAACTCTGAGTTGCATAGCTCGTGAAAGATAGACAGACTTGTGTCCACTGAAGATCTTAAGCCTTAATCAGGAGGGGAGATATAGGTTGGGTTGAATGTAGTAGCTTTGGCTTGGAAGAGAAATCTAGAGGTAAATTAATAGTTTTCATTCGAAACAGAGTATGCAAGGTTATGTTTCTTGTTGATTGAAAAAGCCAGGGGACATAGGCTCTATATTTTACAAAGCAATAGCACAGCCTGTGTATTGGCCAATATTCATTGTTTCCACTTTAGCAGATAATATTCATAGTTTGTTTTGTTTAGGCTCTGTAAGTGAAACAGGGTCTACTAGGGCACGCCTTTGCCACCAGTTTCAGGTAGGGTCTTTCTCGGAAGTAGGCAGCCGTGGGCATGAACTTTATGTCCCTGCTCTCTCAAGTTCCACACAATCTTCTAGACATAATTGTGGCTCAGATGAAGAACTGAAATTGGTATCATTAATGCTGGCTGCAGAATCAGAGCTTAAAGCAATGAAGACAACACACAGTAAAATATGAGCTAGGATTCTAGACGATGTAGAGGCGGAAGCATTAATGCAAAAGTGGGGTCTGAAAGAAAAGAATTTTCAAAATTCTCCTCCAGATGCCTCAGGTGGATTGCGCAGTCCCATAAATTCCTCTGTACCAGGGTCTGTTCACCTGCATGCTCTTGCAAATGATCTTGGTTCAGTGGTCTCGATGAAGGAGGGAGGTTTACCAAGGAAAATGAATCCCATGTTATCTAATACTAATAAAAGTAATGGGAGATTAATCATGCAGGTATCAAAGCCTCTAGCAACGCTAGTCCAACGAGATTTTAGTGCTGTTGATATTTTGCACAGTTTGGCTTCTCTCGGAGCTGAAAAGCTTACCATGCAAGCTGAAGAATGATGCCACTTGAAGACATTACTGTGAAAGCTCTTCAGCAAGTAGCATTGGAGGCAGGGTCTAGCCTTGACATATCCAAAAGCAGGTGAGACAAATATTATTGTCGTTTTTTCATTTTTGTGTGGAAAAATTTATGTGCATTTAGAGAAGCTCTTTTTGGTCATGACTATCACTTATGTTTGTTTTTTCAACATGTAGCAATTTAATAAGTCGAGTTAGGAGATCAGATTGTAGTTCTGACCAACTACCTATTGGTAAAAGGATGATTATTTCTGAAGGAACAAAACAGGTGAGATTTGGGACACAGAAACTCAAGGCATCTGTCATTAACGGTTCTTACAATGAATTTGCATCACTTGAGGAGCTAGTCCTTTCTGCTATGGAGAAAACAGAAGCTCTAGCTGTTGAGGGATCCAAAATACAGTTAGATATGACAGAGCAGGATGCTCCTTCAAGTGTCAATATATTGCAGTCATAAGAAATGACATATTTTGTACATATGACAACCAACAAAAGTTGCAGTCTAGGGTTGGAAGACACAATAGGTTTGCAAGATGCAAATGGTTCCATTGATAATGTTGGTGGGTTGAAATCTTGATTTCGGCTTCTTTCTGTTGTTATTCTTCATCTCAGGTCTGTAGTTTGACATGTTTTCTTTTGGGTCTGTTCAAATTGAACAAGAATTGAAATCATTTGACAAAAACACATGTGGCTTGGGATTGAAACAAACATAAGTATGCAAGGACCATTCTTCTGAAATCATCCAAAGCAAAACTATTAGCATGGATCTAGTGAAGCGGAATTTCTTCTATATTGGCCAGACAATCATGTAATCCTTCATGCAAGTTGTAGGCTTGACTAATGAAATTTAGTAAGACTTGGTAAACAGATTCTTCTCCCATAGGAAACTAGCAGAGTCTGAATTTAAAGGCTAATCGAAACTGTAATATGAATCTCGTTTGAGCCTATTATTCTTGATTATCTAGAATTGAATTTACATAGGTTTTAATCGGGAGTCAAAGGAAAATTTGGCTAAAAATATCATGCTTGTGATTGAGTAGAGTTATGAAATTTGCTAGGTCATTTAGATTCTCATGGGTCAAAATATCTTTTAGGGAGTTACAATTACATATTTTTGTTTATTTGTTTCTGATGGTTCTGTACTTTAGGCAGTCTAGGAGAAAGTATAATGTCAATGCAAATGCTCGATGCAGTGATATTCTTTTATCTTCTTTAGTTCCATGGGCATTGAAGAGAACTATACTTCTAAGAAATTTGAATAGAACTTTCAATTCTTGTGACTTGGCCGTTTGTTCTGTATATGAGTCTCAGATTGTTTCAAATAGGATAATTTTATATATGAGTCCCAAATTGTTTCAAACAGGATATATAGCATTCACATCTGGTTAAATATTTGTTAAAGTTAGGATAGCCCATAGGTCCTCATTGCCTTTTATCCTTAGTTAAACATTCCCATATTAGTTGTGAAGCTAGTAAAGCATTTAGAATTCCATAAAAGATTTACAATAGTGACTGTGTAAAAATGAAATTTGTACTCTACTATCTACTCCCATTGACCTAACCCTTGGTTGTTTGTGGGCATTCATAAAATTATATTATTTTCTGATTGGAAGTAGGCAAAGATAGATGCCACTGGAACTCTGAGCTGCATATAGACAGACTTGTGTCCACTGAAGATCTTAAGCCTTAATCAGGAGGGGAGATATAGGTTGGGTTGAATGTAGTAGCTTTGGCTTGGAAGAGAAATCTAGAGGTAAATTAATAGTTTTTATTCGAAACAGAGTATGCAAGGTTATGTTTCTTGCTGATTGAAAAAGCCAGGGGACATAGGCTCTATATTTTGCAAAGCAATAGCACAGCCTGTGTATTGGCCAATATTCATTGTTTCCACTTTAGCAGATAATATTTTGGGTGTTATATGGATGCAACAAACATAAAAAAATGATGGACATTGAAGTGGGCCTCTAGTCCCATGTGTCATGGTCACTTGTGACCATGTCTGTAGCATAGTCAAGAACATATAAAGATATGTAGTGCCTAGTTACTAATGCAATGAGGTGGTACCATTATCCAAAATTGACCAAAAACACCCTGTAACCATATGAACCTATACAACGTTCTAACTTCTAAACAACCTGAACATAGCAAGGAACATTGTTGAAGTGAAATGCATGCATCGAAAAAAAATTTCCTAATACCTTAAAATTAGATCTCTGTACCATTAATATTTTTAAGTTTAAGAGTATAGATTCTAGAAGCTAGATATCTCGAAGTTAAAGAGTATAGAAGCTACCATAAATGTTTGCTGGAGTTTTATTTAGCCATAGTTGTTCCTAAAATAAATCAAACCATGTTGTTGAAGTTGGGGTATTGATTGTTACTCTGGACTGTTGGAGTAATATCTGTAATGTTTGTGCTTCTGGGAAATACTCTTGATGCTGAGGCTTTTGAGTGTTTACTAAACTTCCTTGTAGTGATCTGATGATGCACCGGTTTATCTTAGGTACACTCTATACTCAACAATCATATAAAGTGAGCGATTCATTTCCATTTAAATGGATTAGCAGGAAATGGAAAGAGGGATTTTATGTGACATCAATGGCAACTGCTAGAAATCAACGGGGTATGGTTATGTCAAGGAATGCAGGGTTTTCAAATCAGGTGATCTTTTGTTCTGAAAAATTAGATAGCATTATTTTTATTCTTCACAGAAATTCAGGTTGCATTTGCCATGCTATTTGCTTTATAATCTGAATCTCTTTAATAAACCATTATTTCTCATTAACTACTAGTTGCACCTGTTCAGTCTATTGAGCTTGAGCTTGATTAACGCTTTGAACACCTGTTTTTCCCAGCACTCATGTAAAGGTTTGATTATACTACTAAATTTGATTCATCAAAGTCTTTTTGGTTACTATTTCCTCTAGAGAGTGGCCTGGACTGATAGGTCCCTGAGGAGTAATCTTGGGTGGCATTGAAGGCTCTTGATGGTGACAAAGAAGTCCTAATGGAAGGAAATGGACCAGGAATGCATATTTGAGCAGCTTTCCTTTCCAACATTTTGCATTGTCAAATGTTCACCATCGGTAAAACTTTCTGATTTATCACATTTTCCTTTTCAGATCTAACAGCATGTTAAAAAGACATCAAAGAGACACTCACAATGAAAGAAGATGTTGTGTACCAAAATTTGATCTCTGATTGACACAGTAGCATTTTTCTTTTCTGATTGATCAATAGGTATACAATAGTGACTGTGTGAAAATGACCTGGGATAGATTTGGACAAAAATAACCTATTCGAAAAGTGGGAATTCCAACAAATATCATGATGAAGAGGAAACTCAACCTGATTGTACAAGTTCAAATGCAAAAATCTCCAGCAATATATTTGAATTGGTTAGTGAAGATGACACGGTAGGTCATCGACAGATTAATGGATCAAAATGTAAGAAGTCCAAATTCTCTTCTGAGCTGGACCAATCAGAATCTTCTAGTTCTGATGAGGAGTTCAGAAAATTTTGCAGACTGAGGCTTGCACGAAGGAACACTTTTGAATCATTAGGACTGAAGGTCAGAGCATATCCTTGAACATGAGATGGCCTTGCACAATAGTCTTGTTTACTTTAAATTAAAGGTCAATTATTATGCTCCATAGGCAATTACGAATTCTCTTTGGGCACCTTGTCTCTCCATTGTACAAGCAATTAGACAGCCTAAAACATAAGTCTTTTATTGTATCCGCTGTAAAATCAATCATCTAATCTTTTACTTTCAATTCTTTCCCTTGAAAAAAATAAAGATTTGTGTTATTCTTATGTAACTACAAATGCTCAATGCAGTGATACTCTCTTATTGTCTGTAGTTTCATGGGCATTGAAAGAAACCATGCTTTTATGAGATATGAATAGAACTTTAGATTCTTGTGATTGGTTTTTTGTTCTATATATGATTCTTTGTTGTTAGAGGGGCACCTCTCTCTCTCTCTACACACATATCTCTATATATTTATATTTATATTTTTTCCCCCAAAAAAAACTTTGGGGACCCCTCACTTCCTTAGAATATCTAGATGGATGATGTGTGTGTGTGTAATCCCCCCAAAAAAAACTTTGGGGACCCCTCACTTCCTTAGAATATCTAGATGGATATTCTAAGATGGATGATGTGTGTGTGTGTAATCCCCCCAAAAAAACTTGGGGATCCTCCCCTCCCCCTTCTTCCTTTGGAATATCCAGATGGAGGACAACTCGACTGCCAGCCACAATGGTAGTTGGTAACCACCTAGGACCCAATCAGACTCAAGACTCAACACGTCTTGAACCAGAGACCTCATGGAAAACTCCACCTTCAAACAGTCCATTTAAACTAATTGAGGTAACCCATTGGACTTGATTAATATTGAAGTAAATGGTTGTGGCCTTTGATCCATTAATGTGTGCATGGGTCATGGAACCATTTAATACAATTCTTCTAGGTGCATCCACACATTTGATCACTACCTCTAGGTGACCTCATGATTCCAGGAAAAGTCCTAATGGGAATTGAACCCGCCCATTAGTGGAAAATAAATTCCTTGCTGCTCACCATTGGATCTCTCTCTCTATATATATTTCCTCTTTGAGAACCTCTTTCTTGGAATCAGAATCGAGGGTTGAATTTACTTAGAATTCAATCAGGAATCAAATCCCTTTCTTCGAACCTCTTTTCTTAGAATCAGAATCTAGAATTGAATTTACATAGATTTTAATCAGGAATCAAAGGAAAATTTGGCTAAAAATACAAAACATAAGTCTTTTATTGTATCCACTGTAAAATCAATCATCTAATCTTTTACTTTCAATTCTTTCCCTTGAAAAAAATAAAGGTTTGTGTTATTCTTACGTAACTACAAATGCTCAGTGCAGTGATACTCTCTTATTGTCTGTAGTTTCATGGGAATTGAACAGAACCATGCTTTTATGAAATTGTAATAGAACTTTAGATTCTTGTGATTGGTTTTCTGTTCTATATATGATTCTTTGCTGTTAGATAGCATTATTTTTATTCTTCACAAAAGTTCAGGTTGCATTTGCCATGCTATTTGCTTTATAATCTGAATCTCTTTAATAAACCATTATTTCTCATTAACTACTAGTTGCATCTGTTTAGTCTGTTGAGCTTGATTTTCTCTATCCAAGTGAAGGTATTCACAGACACTGGGACAGTGGCTATCGAATAACTTCTATTGATGCAACTTCTGATCAAGCTGCATTCATCCTGAGCAAGCCGAAAAAGAAATTGTCAAGTGAAGTACAGGAAACGCTTCGAACATCTGCTTTTCCCAACACTCATGTAAAGGTTTGATTTATACTACTAAATTTGATTCATCAAAGTCTTTTAGGTTACTATTTCCTCTAGAGAGTGGCCTCGACTGATAGGACCTTGAGGAGTAATCTTGGGTGGCATTGAAGGCTCTTGATGGTGACAAAGAAGTCCTAATGGAAGGAAATGGACCAGGAATGCATATTTGAGCAACTTTCCTTTCCAACATTTTGCATTGTCAAATTTTCACCATTGGTAAAACTTTCTGATTTATCACATTTTCCTTTTCAGATCTAACAACATGTTAAAAAGACATCAAAGAGACACTCACAATGAAAGAAGATGTTGTGTAGCAAAATTTGATCTCTGATTGACATAGTAGCATTTTTCTTTTCTGATTGATCAATAGGTATACAATAGTGACTGTGTAAAAATGACTTGGGATAGATTTGGACAAAAATGACCTATTCGAAAAGTGGGAATTCCAACAAATATCATGATGAACAGGAAACTCAACCTAATTGTACAAGTTCAAATGAAAAAATCTCCAGCAATATATTTGAATTGGTTAGTGAATATGACACGATAGGTCATCGACAGATTAATGGATCAAAATGTAAGAAGTCCAAATTCTCTTCTGAGCTGGACCAATCAGAATCTTCTAGTTCTCATGAGGAGTTCAGAAAATTTTGCAGACAGAGGCCTACACGAAGGAACGATTTTGAATCATTAGGACTGAAGATCAGAGCGTATCCTTGAACATGAGATGGCCTTGCACAATAGTCTTGTTTACTTTAAATTAAAGGTCAATTATTATGCTCCGTAGGCAATTACAAATTCTCTTTGGGCACCTTGTCTCTCCATTGTACAAGCAATTAGACAGCCCAAAACATAAGTCTTTTATTGTATCCGCTGTAAAATCAATCATCTAAGCTTTTACTTTCAATTCTTTCCCTTGAAAAAAATAAAGATTTGTGTTATTCTTACGTAAATACAAATGCTCAATGTAGTGATACTCTCTTATTGTCTGTAGTTTCATGGGCATTGAACAAAACCATGCTTTTATGAAATATGGATAGAACTTTAGATTCTTGTGATTGATTTTATGTTCTATATATGATCCTTTGCTGTTAGAGGGGCACCTCTCTCTCTCTCTACACACACATATATCTATATATTTATGTTTATATTTTTTCCCCAAAAAAAACCTCTGGGGACCCCCTCGCTTCCTTAGAATATCCAGATGGATGATGTGTGTGCGTGTAATCGCCGCAAAAAAACTTGGGGATCACCCCCTCCCCATTCTTCCCTTGGAATATCCAGATGGAGGACAACTCAACTGCGAGCCACAATGGCAGCCGGTAACCTCCCAGGACCCAATCAGACTCAAGACTCATCAGGACTTGAACCAGAGGCCTCATGGCAAACTCCACCTTCAAACAATCCATTTAAACTAATTGAGGTAACCCATTGGACTTGATTAACATTGAAGTAAATTGTTGTGGCCTTTGATCCATTAATGTGTGCATGGGTCATGAAACCATTTAATACAATTCTTCTAGGTGCAGCCACACATTTGATCACAACCTCTAGGTGGCCTCATGATTCCAGTAAAAGTCCTAATGGGAATTGAACTCGCCCATTAGTGGAAAATAAATTCCTTGCTGCTCACCATTGGATCTCTCTCTATATATATTTCCCCTTTGAGAACCTCTTTCTTGGAATCAGAATCAAGGGTTGAATTTACTTAGAATTCAATCAGGAATCAAATCCCTTTCTTGGAACCTCTTTTCTTAGAATCAGAATCTAGAATTGAATTTACATAGATTTTAATCGGGAATCAAAGGAAAATTTGGCTAAAAATAAAAAAAAAACATAAGTCTTTTATTGTATCCGCTGTAAAATCAATCATCTAATCTTTTACTTTCAATTCTTTCCCTTGAAAAAAATAAAGATTTGTGTTATTCTTATGTAACTATAAATGCTCAATGCAGTGATACTCTCTTATTGTCTGTAGTTTCATGGGCATTGAACAGAACCATGCTTTTATGAAATATGAATAGAACTTTAGATTCTTGTGATTGGTTTTCAGTTCTATATATGATTCTTTGCTGTTAGAGGGGCACCTCTCTCTCTACACACATGTCTCTATATTTATATTTATATTTATCTTTTTTCCCCCAAAAAACCTCGGGGACCCCCTCACTTCCTTAGAATATCCAAATGGATGATGTGTGTTTGTGTAGTCCCCCAAAAAACTTGGGATCGCCCCCCCCACTTCTTCCCTTGGAATATCCAGATGGAGGACAGCTCAACTACCAGCCACAATAGCAACTGGTAACCCACCAGGACCCAATCAGACTCAAGACTCATCAGGACTTGAGTTCTCATGAATATTTAAGTTACTGAGAAGTTTAACAGAGTCAAATAAATTTGTCTATATATATCTAATTTTATGTAAATCATTATGAAAAAATTAAATTGAAAAGAAAATTTTTATAAACACAATCTTTTATAAAATTTTAAATTAAATTGAAATTTTTATATAGTTAAATAGATTTTATAGCGAGTTAATTTTATAGAAACCATTATTGAAATAATAAAGCTAGAATTTGATTGAAGATATGGTTATGTGAGTAGTTACCATGAATATTAAGAAACATAATCAAAAATATTTTTTTATATACATCTAATTTTATGTAATCCATTAGCAAATTATTAAGGGTTACAAGTAAAACTTCATATACACAATATTTTATAAATTTTGAAACGACATTGAAAATTTTATATAGTTAATTAAATTTTATAGAAACTTAATTCTATATAAACCATTATTCAAATAATAAAGATAAAGATGAATTAATTGGAATGAAATTGAAATTTATATAAACTTATATATGATTTTGATATAAAAATTAAAAATATTTAAATTTTGAAACTACATTTTAGAAATGTCCACTTGGGATAACTCAATTAGCAATGTCAGTGGAAATGAAGTCTTACTAAAGGAAAATAATCAATCTTACTTAAAAATATGTAAACCCTTCATGCATTTGAAATAATTTTTTTCATATTTCTCATTCAAACTAATATTGGAAAGTAATAGTCATGTACTTTCCCCTTTGTAAAGGATTAACTTGTGCAAAATGAGTAAGGGAAAAGGAAACTTTCTCTAAGATTAGTAAGAGAAAATCCAACTCAAACTATAGATATGTAATGATCACATAATAAGAATGTAGACATTAAAAGTTCAAATAATAATGTTAAAAAATAACAAAATCTAATTTATAATGTTAAACTATAGACATCATGTAAATTTATTCAAATAAAAAAAACTAAATGCATAATTAGAAAAAGTAAGACAAAAATTAAGGATTAAAACATTAAATTCTAATAAAAAACACAATTTGTTAGCTTCATGACATGAAATTTAAACTCTCATACAACTAAAATAACTATATCAAAAGTAAAATTCAACTGAGCTTAGTTTGGATTCCACCACTAATTTAAGAAATGAGAGATTCCTGGAAGAATGAATGAGTGAATTGAGAAGAAATTCATTGGCAGTCTCGGTGGAATGGAAATTTTCCCAGAACATATATTGCAAAGCATTGGCACACCTCCCTATTTACCTAGAATTGGGCAATATAGTAGTCTCAATGACTCCATCCCCACATCACACTCTCCTCGTCTCCTCAAACCTTGCATTAATGAACCCAAAAACATTAAAAACCAAACACAACTAATATAGTTACATCACCAATACAATTACAAGGAATGAAATAGTGGTCTTACCATGGTAAGGATGTTGAACCAAGTTATATAATATTTATAAATGTCAAATGCTACAATTTTGACAGCCGGTAGAGTTTTAGCCATGCTGTTTATTGTAGCCAAAATAGGGTGATTGCAGTCGGAAAGAACCCAAGTGAAAGAAGCTAAGTAACATGAACTGTGTGAGCACCTAACTGATATAGCTCCTTAAAAAGATAATCAACAATTTCAACATCATCAAAAATCAATCTTTATGGCAACAATGAGATTGAATGATGGTAAGAATTATAAAACCCATTTGAGACCAAGGTTGAAAGGCGATGCAATTGACATCACTAAACATTTTCTTTTGGGTTTTAGACTTGTCATACAAATGACCGTGGCCAAATAGAGTGATTGCACTCAGAAAGAACCCTAATGAAAGAAACTAAGTTACATAAATTGTGTGAGCACCTAACTGATACAACTCCTTAAAAGTATAATCAACCATTTCAACATCATTAAAAATTAATCTCCTTAAAAATATAATCAACAATTTCAACATCATCAAAAATCAATCTTTATGGCGACAATGATTGAATGTTGGTAAAAATTTTAAAACCTATTTTAGACCACTCGTCTTATGTTAGATTCATACTTAAAATGGATCTATGTTGGTATTAGCATATATACACTTTAATATATATGTGTGTGTTTTTTTAATTAATATATATAATTTTTTATAATTGAATTTATTAAAATATATTTTTAATATAATAATAAGTAATCATTAATTCATAATAGCATGCCACACAGTTGGACCCATTCATTCGTGCAATAATCCTCTAAACTGAGGCAATTCATTCGTGCAATAATCCTCAAAACTCGGCGCATTCATTCGTGCAATACAAGGAAATCAAAAATGAAAAAGCCATCAAGTGTACATAGATTCAAAAAAATTCAAAATGTTAAAACCAGTGCACATACATTCAAAAAAATTCAAAACATTAAAACCATGCAATTGGAGCCCATTTCACTACACAGTTGACAGAAAAATAGTTGCAATATTTATTAGAAATTGGACAAGCCCAATATTACTGAAGGAGTTGCTCCGAGATCTTTACAAAATTATTTAACCAGAACAAACCATTGGCCTTAAAGTTTCAAAGCCGGTCGAGTATTAGAAATTGACGAATCCAAACAAAAAAAAGTATACCACTAATAGTTTCTAAACAAATTCGCGACTACAATAAAAGCAAACACCAATTCCCTAGAATCATTCAAAGGCCCACTGATTTTCACGCATGACCTCCTCCTCCTCTTCAGGAGTAAAATCATTCCTTATGTTGAAAGTTCTACGTATTTCTTCTGGTGTTTTCCCTTTTATCATGTCGGCAACAGTCCGACATGCAAGATCTAGCAGATTTTTTATGTTTAGGTAATTAGCAGCCTGCAAAAACCCGGAAAGCTTAATAAGCCAAAATTTCTGTAAAATAGACCCCTCAAAACAACAAATAAGAAAAGCGATAGTTTGGTTCAAAGAATACCAAACCATCAAATAAGAGTTTGTGACAGAATACCAGGATGTGACAGAATACCAGGATAAGGTCGAACAAATTCGCCTGATCGACTTTTACGAATTCTTCATCCCAAGTCTTGATTTCGTCCTCCGAAATGGCCGATTTCTCATGTGCGTGGTTCTGAGCATCGACATGGTACTTGCAGTATTGGATGACCTTCGAGAGTATCTCACTAGAAACGTTTGGCAGCGGAATAGCATTGGCGGTGCCAGTGTCCTCGATCATGTACTTGATGGTCTGAGATTCAAATGCCACAGCCTCAGTGACATCAAACAATTCGCCATCTGAGCTCTTCAAACTCACCTTGCTTTCGGAGGCCATGGCTTCCCAACTAAAAAGTTGATCCGAATCGAATAAAAGATGATCTGAATAAAAAGAAAGGACTGAATTTCTGTGTATAAGCGAAGAGAACTCGAGAAAGTATGAACGAACTTTTGCTCGATCAATATGAGATGAGCGATATGTGGTAAGGGCAATAAGTCCATATATTTATAGCCTGATTGATTACCCAAATAACCATGCCATGGGCCATTCGCTGCCTTTTTTAATTATTTTTTCTTAACTCTAGTTAAGATAACCCAAATCTAGAGCTTTTAGGGTTTTCTTATTTTATTGTTTTATACCCGCTAATTGTTTTCGATTCATGCTCCACCTATTTTATTTTAGTGTATTATTTTAGTGTATTAGTGGGCCAAATTGCATCTGAAATTACTATTTATTAGTGGGCCAAATTGCATCTGAAATTACTCTTTGCTAAAAATAGCTAGTACGTCCCGTTTAGCTTAAAAGTAGTTAATAAAACAAAAGAATTAACAAGGACAAAAAATCATCATAAAAATAAAACAAATAATAAAATATTATACTATTGAATGTCATCACCAAAAAATAAGAAATATGATTAACTAATATTATTTATTGAGCGGAGGGGATGTGTAAGTTTATCCGCCATTTGTTCCCTTTAAAATAAAAATAAAAATTATGAAAAATAATGTTGGCTATAATAAGAAAAATAAGTAAAAAAAATGTGTTTTCAAAAATATTTCAACAAGAAATTTAAATAAACTAATTGAAGATCTATGTTAACTAATTTATGTTCATAAAATTGTTAAAATAAAATATTTTTATGTTTTATATAAAAAGAATAATCAATGTGGGTTATCAATAAAATATTTTAATACGAATTAATATTGACATATACTTAAAAATACATTATTAATAATCAAGAAACATTTTAACTTGAATGTACATGTTGTGGGAATTATTTTAATGTCAGTTATGTATATATTTACGCCGTAAGGCATTCCCCTTCGAAATTAACTCCCCCCTTATTGCACCGTAAGATTATATGTTAGACGATTGAGAAAAGCTGAACAATTCGATCATGAGAAAGTATTTATGAATTCGTTGAACACTAGTATTCAATTTGCATAGGTAAAGACGTCGTCTACGAACTCCTGAACTTTGGTAGTGAGCTCTTCGGCAGTTGATTAACGTGGTTGATTTCTACCACAATCGATGTGTATCACCCAGATTTGAAGCTATAGAACCTGTTATTAGAGGAAAATCGTGATATGAAGGGCACCGTCTTGGACCTCAGTGTGCTGCTGAAGCAGTTCAGACATGACTACCTTCTCTAGATGGCGTGCGCCACACCGACATACATTTTGCCAGAGGTGATTATGAAGAATGGATCTGAAGGAGCCAAAGCCAACATCTAGTCTTGCTTGGTCATATTGTTTGTGCTCCTCACGGGGTACCTGTCGTTCTAGGATGCGAATCTGATAGTAATGTATACGAAGATCTACAAGGGGATTTCAAATGCCTGCCTCATTTTCCTCTGAAGTTCGATGTCTGGTTATCTTGCTGCTAGACACTAACCCTATGACGAGGATCATTGTTCCACATCTCATGGATGTTTCTTGGTTATACTAGAGCTTGAAGCACCCATAGGCCGACAATGATGTGGAAGTTGGACAACTGGAAGATGTTGGCTCGGCCTGCCCCGACCCCAAGCCGACCTACCTAAAAGCCTTTGACATAATTTCCCTTCTGTCGAGGTGTAATCTCTCGAGGTCCTTCAAAGATGATATCGTAAAGAAGGAGGAGTCGAGGTTCACTTTGACTCAGCTGGCATCGAGCAAAATGTTGAAGTTGGAGGAGAGAAGTTGAGTGTATGAAATGGTCAAATTCAAGCATTTGGAAGAAAAACCTCAAAATTTAGAAGAAAGGGTTTGGGTAAATCCATGGATCTGATAACAAGAGTGAGTGATTAGGTCTCGGAAAACCTGATGTTGGTGCTGCTGGAATGCTCTAAATGAGTGCCTTTGAAAAATGAAGATACTGAGAAATCTGTACCAGAAAATCAATGTAGAGAAGAGATTCCAATCATTCCCTCTGTATGGAAGAGACTTCCTAAGGAGATATTGGAGCTGGTCTTGGCCAGATTGCCACTGAAGAGAATCCTCAGATTGAGAACAATGTGTCACAAGTGGAACATATTATCATTGAGCAAGAGGTTTACCATACTTCATTCTATTCTCTAAGCCCTAAGTTTCAAGAAATGTGTTCTTGTTTGATGTCCTTGATGGTTAATGCAAAGTGAAATATTGATAATGGAAGTGCAAAGAAAGGGGAAACCCATTCTTCTGTTTATGCGAATATGACATCTGAAAGTAATGTAATGGGAAAGGGGAGCTCCAAATCTGACCATGAAGGTTGCAAGGGAATTCCATGGACCGAGGAAGAACACAGGTAAAAAAATTAAGCCCTGGATACCTTTTCTCTCCAATAATTTTATTTTCGGCAATAATTGTACAGACCAATGGTATTCACTTGACTTCAGTCCATTGCATAGTTTGTTCCCCTGTTTTTATCTTATTTATCAATATATTAAATTACTCTGACAACTCTGTATTGATTTGGATTTGTGTTTCTTTGGGATTTTTAGAGCTTCAAAGTTTTAGTTGTTTGAGATTCTTTATCATTAGTTTATTGATCTTACCTATAAATTTCCTCTAGGTTCTATTCTTGTGGGCCTATTATTAGAAAAACATTATGCTACAAGTTTTCTACCTTTATCTCTGTGAAAAGGAAGTACATATTTATATTCGTTTGGATTCTTTGATGTTATTGTTTTCTTTCACAATTTTTTTGAATGCCATTCCATTTTTTGAATGAAAATAAACAAATTGGATTGACCCATTCAATTTTTTTGATGGTTTTCTTTATGGTGAATATTTTGAAACTTTTTAGAAGGATAATGCTTATGTTCCTCCTATCTGGTTAATTTCTTGAGGACCTATCCTAAAAACTTAATAAACAAATTTTAGGCCGCCTAACTAAGGTTGTCACAACTGATAATTGAAATAAAAAAATTGTTGCCAAAGTAAAAACTCTTAAAGCAAGTTTGAGGCACTCTAAGAGCTTGCATACATTAGTTGGAATTGATCAAATGTGTTCAGGGTGGAGACACTCTAAATCTTCTCTTAATGATCCAGGTGGCTCTAGGGACACACATAGGACAAAGAGGGCTTATGAACACTCGAAAATAAAAATGGTCAGAATGATTTCAAACTAGGACTTGAGTGTATATATCATCATCCTGATCATGGCAATGTGAATAGTTCATCAATCCGAGATCGTATGAGGGAGAACGAGCCAGTCAAAGTTCTGGTCAAAGTTGGGTTGTGGGCCAGGTTTGAGTGTCCTACAATTTGATTGACCCCAAAGCATGAAACTTAGCTCTCGAAGTGGGCTAAATTGTTGCCTCTTTAATTTGTCTAATAAGCCTTATGTTAGACAAATTTGAATAAATTGCCCTATTATTAAATATATATATATATACAAAAGCTATGTTTAAATATGGGCCGGTGGCCACGACCCTGTCGGACCCTCCATCGACCACCATACAATGTTCGTATTAATGGGGTGGGCGGGCCACCTCCGATGAACTCAGCCCACATCCCTATCCACAACCGTACGCATAGTTAATGGGAGGTCTGTGGTTATCGAGCCTGTGCTAGCCACGTCAGCTAGCCCACGACCATACGGCGGCAACATGGCATGTCAAATAAAACAACGTGACTCCCTTTTAATGCACACCACGCTGCCTTCAATACCACGTGGAACTAATGGCAAGAAATGTAGCACAGGCCACCAAAACAGTGGAACCACCGCCCAATAATAAAATCTTAAAAAAAAAAGATTCTGCATGTTAATTTGGGTGGGGTGGAATTTGATCCCCCAACCCCTCCTCAACCATTTTCTAAACTCTACCATTGCGCCAACCAACCCCACATGGGTTAATCCACCCAGGATTTACATATAAACTCATTTTTGTCAGTGCACCCAGGAGCAGATGGAGGAACCAAGAGCGGACATAGATTTTGAGACAGAGGAGGCATGATATTCTTTGATGCCCAATGATTCTCTGGGGAGGTAAAAAAAAAAATTGTCAGAACATAGTCAAGTTTATAGTCGTTTTTCACGGTTTTCTGTAGTGATCGCAATGGTGAGGTCAAATTCACCTTTGGAGTTGTGTATTTCCAGTCCACCCATGGAGCAGAATCTTTGAGGAATCTAAAAGATTCCTTGAGTCCCAGATTCTCAATTTCTCAGAATTCTGAAATTTGACAATCGATTTTGCAATATTCGATGCCACAAATCTAATGGTACATTCAGATTTTTCGTTTTCACATTATATTCTTCAGCCACGTTTCTAAGTGGAATGTAGGTGTTAGCATTCATGTGTGAGCAACAATTTCCATGGGATTGATGCCATCCAATTGATGGCACAAACAGCTTCACCAGTTTGACATCTGCTTCTTCAGATGGCCCTTGGTTGTGAAAATATTTTTCGCCTTGATCTGCCAGCTTACATGTACAATGGGTTGCCATTTGGCAGCCCAAGATCAATTAAAAATTTTTTGTGGGTCAGTTGGAGGCCCGACAATATTTGGACCCCTCACCTCCTAGCTACCATTCTAGCACTCTACCAACTCTACTCACTGTGGTGCTTGTTACATTATGGGCAGAACCAACACTTGAAACTTGTTATTTTTGTGGCTTTATATTATTATTGTTAGGTGGGCTTGGTTATATTGTGTCCCCTTAGACTCCAATATATAGAAAGGAGGTTTTGTCATTTGTATCATCCAAGAATATTTCATTTGTGTAATGTAAAGGAGGTTGCCCCCTTGAAGAGGCTGAATTCTAAGGCGTTCAACTATCTTTTCTATCTTTTTGTGAGCTGGTTTCATAACATTTGGTATCAGAGCTTTGGATTCTAGGGTTTCTCTGCTCCAAATAGGTTATCGTGGCATTTGCACTACAACTTTAACTTTAACTTCTTCTTCTTCTTCTTCTTCTTCTTTCTGCAACGTTTCAGACACTTAAAAAAACCCATTTGGTTTGAAATCGTTCTGAACCTTGGGTCTGAATTTCTGAGCTTTTCACGCTATATTTGCGGAGTTGAGCTCCTACAATGTGAAAAAAGGTGTGTAGATTTTTTAAAATTTTTGCATAAGCTTGGTTTGAAAAATTAGTTTGAAGGAATTCAAAGGGAATAGTGAAGAATTATTAGCATTAATTAATTCCCTGAAGAAAGAAAATGCAAACATCTAGTAAGCAACTTGAAAGCTCTAGCATGATTCGTGAAGAAGAGGAAGAAATGCAACATGATATATCAAAAATAAAAGACAAAGTACAACAAATTTCACTCTCACTAAAGGTAAATGAAGCCAAGATGAATGGTGTGAAAGCTAATATGAATGGCATGCAATTTAAGATGAATGGTGTGGAAGCTAAGATGGATGGCATGGAAGCTAAGATGAATGGCATGGATGATAAGATGGAAGAATTGAAGATAAATTTGAATAAGTTGCTACAAGAAATGGTCACTAATGGTGAAAGGGTAGTAAAGGAAACTCATGATGAGAACAAAAAAAATGTTAATCATGATTTCATAGACTCTAATGTTGGATTGAAGACCCACCATATTCCAAAAATCGATATGAGGAAGTTTGATGGTAAGGATCCCGCAATGTGGATACTACAGATGGAGAAATTTTTCGATCTTCATAATGTGCAAAACACACAAAAGGTACGTATTGCAACTTTATATTTGGAACCAAATCAGTTTGTATGGTATCGATGTCTTTGGTCTCGTAAACAAATTGCCACTTGGGCAATTTTTACGGAAGAAATGACAGCACATTCTGAGGATACAAAAAGCAACACCTTTTTTAGCCAATTGATAAGTCTCAAACAAAAGGGTTCAATGATGGAGCACATTGAGGACTTCCAAATATTGAACATAAGGGTAAAATATATTCGAGAGGAGCATAGGATTGATGTGTTCATAGGGACTTTAAAGGATCCAACATGAGGTTTGCCTTTGGGACCCTGATTCATTGGAGAAGGCATTCAGGTTAGCAAGAAAAATGGAAAGCAAAATTATGGCAACGAGGAAGCCTACCACTCACAACTATAAAGATGGAAGTGTTGTTGCCCCTATCCTTCTACAACCTATAAGGTTGAAACCACAACAATTGGAAGAAAAAAGAGCAAAAGGGCTTTGTTACAGTTTTGATAGCAAATACACTAAAGGTCATAAGTGTGCTGAGAAGAAATTATTCTACATAGATTGTGAAGAGGAGGAAGAAAAGGAGCAAGCAATGTCAAAAGAAGAGGATATTATCTAGGAACAAACCCTAGATAAAGAAGAAATGAATTCGACCATATCTTGTAATGCATTGGTTGGAATTACCATTCTGGGCAAGGAGATTGTGTCCCGGATTACTAATGGAATTCTCTTGTCATTAGCTTTCCCACCTTTCCAAAAAAATTCCTAATATACTCCTCAATTTTCCTTGTGATGCCATGAGGAGCCATCATCACTGCAGCCTGATAGATGGGAAGGCTATTTAGAACAGCTTTTATTAGCACAATCTTACCTGCTAGGTTGAGCCAGTTGTATCCCAAAGAACAAATTTTAGACTTGATTTTTTCCAGCAGAGGCAACCAGTCTTTACTGAGGGCTCTTTTTTGGAAGACAGGCAGACCCAGATATTTGAAGGATGACCAAGCAGAGGAGGCTGCAAAACCAAAGCAGTTAGAAATGGCTTGGATCATTCTGGCCTTTATATTCCAGCAGAAAATGTGACATTTGCCTTTATTGAGATTACTTCCTGAGTCCTCACAATACACATCCAGCACTTCCTTGAATTTTTTAGCCGAAGGAAGGGAGGCAGCGCCCAAGAGAAGAGTGTCATCCGCGAATAGTGCATGGTTTATGCTTTTGACGCCTCTTACAATGCTTATTCCCATTATTTCTTGATCTGCCTGCTTTTTATTCAAAATGAAACTAAGGACGGAGGCTTGGAGGACGAAGAGCAAGGGTGATAGAGGGAACCCTTGCCTCAGCCCTCTAGAGGCTTTGAAAAAGTCTGTGGCCCTCTCATTCACCAAAGGGACAATCCAAGGCTCACTGATACATGCCTTGATCCAGGTGGTGAATTTAGGGCCAAACCCAAATTTGTGCAAGACATCCAACAGAAATATGTGCCTTACCTTATCAAAGGCGCTTTCAAGGTCCAGTTTGACAACCATACCTTTCTCTTTCCGGGTCAAGCTTGAGTGGATCACCTCTTGGACCAGGATAAAGTTGTCCACTATCTGTCTTCCTTGACTGAAACCTCCCTGATTCTCTGGAATAATGGAAGGAAGAATAGATTTCAACCTATTGGCAATCACTTTTGTTATCAATTTGTAACCTATGTTACAAAGGGAGATAAGGCGAAATCTGGAGAAAGTGTTGGCTCCTTTTTCCTTAGGGATAAGGGCTAAGAAAGCTGAGTTGGTACTTCCTCCTATTTTCTGATAAGCTTGAGATTTTCGAACCATTCTGCCTAAATCTTTTTCCACAATCTGCCAGCAAGTCTGCAAGAATCTGGCAGTGAAGCCATCTGGGCCCGGAGCCTTGTCAGGCTCCATGGCGAATAGAGTGGATTTAATTTCATCATTAGTGACATCTGCTTCCAAGAATTGGTTCTTTCTGGCCGAGATCAGAGTGGGTACCTCATTCCCTAAGGATGAGGTCTGCCCGTGGCCCTCTTTTTCACTATACAGACTTTTGAAATGAAGGAAGGCAACATTTTTTATGCTTTGGATATCTCTGTGGGTCTTGTTCTCTTCCTTGATTTCAAAGATGGAGTTGAAATTTTTTCGAGCTTGGGATTGCTTGTGAAAGAAAGCAGAGTTCCTATCTCCTGCCTTGAGCCAAAGCCTACGAGATTTGACCCTCCAATACTCTTCCTCGGCCAAGCTTGCTTTTAGAAGCTTTTGCTGGAGCTTAGCCTCCTTATCAAGGACTTCTTTTGTGATCACTTCATTTTCCACATTCAGATGGTGGTTCTCGAGGCATTCCTGAATCTTTTTCCTTTCCACTGCTGGATTGGGAAGGGATTTAGCCCAAATTTTCAATGCAGCCTTCACTCTCCTAAGCTTTTCTTCCCAAACGAAGAAGGTAGAGCCGTTGACAGGCTGCTTCCATGTGTTTTTTACTAGTTTCATAAAGGTCTTATCCTTGACCCATAGGGGGCTGAATTTAAAAGGAATAGGGCCTTGATCCATATGGGCCACGAGATCAAGTTTGATGGGTCTATGATCAGATACGCTGCAAGGGAGAATATGCATTCTAGATTCTAAACCAAGAAGAAGAAAAGAACTGGAACAAGAAATCTATCTAACCTTGCAGTAATGTGACCCGGGTCGAGCCTTTTGTTGGACCAGGTGTATTTGCCTGATGAGGTTTGAATAAAATATTTTTGTGTTTTATATAAAAAGAATAATAAATGTGGGTTGTCAATAAAATATTTTAATACGAATTAATATTGACATATACTTAAAAATACATTATTAATAATCAAGAAACGTTTTAACTTGAATGTACATGTTGTGGAAATTATTTTAATGTCAATTATGTATATATTTACGTCGTAAGGCATTCCCCTTCGAAATCAACTCCCCCCTTATTGCACCGTAAGATTATATGTTAGATGATTAAGAAAAGTTGAACCATTCGATCATGAGAAAGTATTTATGAATTCGTTGAACACTAGTATTCAATTCGCATAAGTAAAGACGTCGTCTATGAACTCCTGAACTTTGGCAGTGAGCTCTTCAGCAGTTGATTAACGTGGTTGATTTCTGCCACAATCGATGTGTATCACCCAGATTTGAAGCTGTAGAACCTGTTATTAGAGGAAAATCGTGATATGAAGGGCACCGTCTTCGACCTCAGTGTGCTGCTGAAGCAGTTTAGACATGACTACCTTCTCTAGATGGCGTGCGCCACACCGGCATACATTTTGCCAGAGGTGATTATGAAGAATGGATCTGACGGAGCCAAGGCCAACATCTAGTCTTGCATGGTCATATTGTTTGTGCTCCTCATGGGGTACCTGTCGTTCTAGGATGTGAATCTGATAGTAATGTATAAGAAGATCTACAAGGGGATTTCAAATGCCTGCCTCAGTTTCCTCTGAAGTTCGATGTCTGGTTATCTCGCTGCTAGACCCTAACCCTATGACGAGGATCATTGTTCCACATCTCATGGATGTTTCTTAGTTCTACCAGAGCTTGAAGCACCCTCCTGTTGAGGTGTAATCTCTCGAGGTTCTTCCAAGATGATGTCGTAAAGAAGGAGGAGTCGAGGTTCACTTTGACTCAGCTGGCATCGAGCAAAATGTTGAAGTTGGAGGAGAGAAGTTGAGTGTATGAAATGGTCAAATTCAAGCATTTGGAATAAAAACCTCAAAATTTAGAAGAAAGGGTTTGGGTAAATCCATGGATCTGATAACAAGAGTGAGTGATTAGGTCTCGGAAAACCTGATGTTGGTGCTATTGGAATGCTCTAAATGAGTGCCTTCGAAAAATGAAGATACTGAGAAATCTGTACCAGAAAATCAATGCAGAGAAGACATTCCAATCGTTCCCTCTGTATGGAAGAGACTTCCTAAGGAGATATTAGAGCTAGTCTTGGCCAGATTGCCACTGAAGAGAATCCTCAGATTGAGAACAATGTGTCACAAGTGGAACATATTATCATTGAGCAAGAGGTTTACCATACTTCATTCTATTCTCTAAACCCTAAGTTTGAAGAAATGTGTTCTTGTTTGATGTCCTTGATGGTTAATGCAAAGTGAGCTATTGATAATGGAAGTGCAAAGAAAGGCGAAACCCATTCTTCTGTTTATGCGAATATGACATTTGAAAGTAATGTAATGGGAAAGGGGAGCTCCAAATCTGACCATGAAGGTTGCAAGGGAATTCCATGGACCGAGGAAGAACATAGGTAAAAATTTAAGCCCTGGATACCTTTTCTCTCCAATAATTTTATTTTCGGCAATAATTGTACAGACCAATGGTATTCACTTGACTTCAGTCCATTGCATAGTTTGTTCCCCTGTTTTTATCTTATATATCAATATATTAAATTACTCTGACAACTTTGTATTGATTTGGATTTGTGTTTCTTTGGGATTTTTAGAGCTTCAAAGTTTTAGTTGTTTGAGATTCTTTATCATTAATTTATTGATCTTACCTATAAATTTCCTCTAGGTTCTATTCTTGTGGGCCTGTTATTAGAAAAACATTATGCTGCAAATTTTTTACCTTTATCTCTGTGAAAAGGAAGTACATATTTATATTCGTTTGGATTTTTTGATGTTATTGTTTTCTTTCACAATTTTTTTGACTGCCATTCCATTTTTTGAATGAAAATAAACAAATTGGATTGAACCATTCAATTTTTGTGATGGTTTTCTTTATGGTGAATATTTTGAAACTTTTTAGAAGGATAATGCTTATGTTCCTCCTATCTGGTTAATTTCTTGAGGACCTATCCTAAAAACTTAATAAACAAATTTTAGGCCACCTAACTAAGGTTGTCACAACTGATAATTAAAATAAAAAGTCGTTGCCAAAGTAAAAACTCTTAAAGTAGGTTTGAGGCACTCTAAGAGCCTCCATACATTAGTTGGAATTTATCAAATGTGTTCAGGGTGGAGACACTCTAGATCTTCTCTTAATGATCCAGGTGGCTCTAGGGACACACACAGGACAAAGAGGGCTTATGAACACTCGAAAATAAAAATGGTCAGAATGATTTCAAACTAGGACTTGAGTGTATATATCATCATCTTGATCACGGCAATGTGAATAGTTCGTCAATCCGAGCTCGTATGAGGGAGAACAAGCCAGTCAAAGTTCTAGTCAAAGTTGGGCTGTGGGCCAGGTTTGAGTGTCATACAATTTGATTGACCCAAAGGCATGAAACTTAGCTCTCTAAGTGGGCTAAATTGTTGCCTCTTTAATTTTTCTAATAAGCCTTATGTTAGACAAATTTGAATAAATTGTGCTATTATTAAATAAATAAATAAATATATATATATATATATATATACAAAAGCTATGTTTAAATATGGGCCGGTGGCCACGACCCTGCCGGACCCTCCATCAACCACCATACAATGTTCGTATTAATGGGGTGGGCGGGCCACCTCTGGTGAACCCGGCCCACATCCCTATCCACAAACGTACGCACAGTTAATGGGAGGTCGGTGGGTATCGAGCCTATGCCAGCCACGTCGGCTGGCCCGCGACCATGCGGCGGCAACATGGCATGTCAAATAAAACAACGTGACTCCCTTTTAATGCACACCACGCTACCTTTAATACCACGCGGAACTGATGGCAAGAAATGTAGCACAGGCCACCAAAACAGTGGAACCACCGCCCAATAATAAAATCTAAAAAAAAAAAGATTTTGCATGTTAATTTGGGAGGGGTGGAATTTGATCCCCCAACCCCTCCTCAACCATTTTCTAAACTCTACCATTGCGCCAACCAACCCCACATGGATTAATCCACCCAGGATTTACATATAAACTCATTTTTGTCAGTGCACCCAGGAGCAGATGGAGGAACCAGGAGTGGCCATAGATTTTGAGACAGAGGAGGCATGATATTCTTTGATGCCCAAAGATTCTCTGGGGAGGTAAAAAAAAAATTGTCAGAACATAGTCAAGTTTATAGTCGTTTTTCACGGTTTTCTGTAGTGATCGCAATGGCGGGGTCAAATTCACCTTTTGAGTTGTGTATTTCCAGTCCACCCATGGGCAGAATCTTTGAGGAATCTAGGGGGAATCTAAAAGATTCCTTGAGTCCCAGATTCTCAATTTCTCAGAATTATGAAATTTGACAATCGATTTTGCACTATTCGATTCCACAAATCTAATGGTACATTCAGATTTTTCATTTTCACACTATATTCTTCAGCCACGTTTCTAAGTGGAATGTAGGTGTTAGCATTCATGTGTGAGCAACAATTTCCATGTGATTGATGCCATCCAATCGATGGCACAAACAGCTTCAGCAGTTTGACATCCGCTTCTTCAGATCGCCCTTGGTTGTGAAAATGTTTTTCGCCTTGATCTGCCAGCTTACATGCACATCTACTCAGTCATGAATGTAGATTGCTTGAGATTGTTTGAACCTTCAATGATTGAGGACCCTGAAGAGTAGAGTCAATTGCCTTCTGTTGATGATCTACTATCGGAATACCTTAATGAGTTGCGGGAAGATATAGTGTTGGATAGAAAGGTAAGGACGACGCGTAGTGGATAGGTGGAATACCTCAAAATTGGTCTTAAAGGTTCAAAGTCGAGCAATGCGAATTGGATTGAGACTGGATAAGTGAGACATCAACTTCCTCACTTAGTCGATGCTTAAAAGAAAACCAACTTTTGGTGGTCCAAAAGCTTTTCAGTTGGGAGGCCGTGATCCGAATCGGATCCATTAATGACTGTCATAGAACCGTGACTAAAACACGTCGAACAAATCCTTGAAGAATCCAAAACAACAATCGAAAACACCCTGAACTAGTGGCCATGGCAGCCGGCTTGGAACGATGAGGACCTCGGTCAAAGCGCGGTGACCGAGGCCCATGGAAACTGCAAGAGGTCAAAATAGCCCCTGGGAGCCCCGTAATGGGAAAAGGAGCTGGTTTTCAATGCGCCTGGGCAAACAGGGCTGAAATGGTAGGGCTTAAGCACTCGGTCACATCGGGGAGCCAGAGGACCGTGGGCGGAAGAAGGAAAAAGCGCCAATGTACGATGGTGGGACCCACGGCCTGGAAACCGGCGGTTTGATCGGGACACCCTTGAACGGTAAGAGGTTTTGGAGAAAGCGGAGCGATCACAATCAGCGATCGATGCGTGGCAATGGTGGAGAGAGAAAAACTGCTGCGATCGAGTGTTATCGGTCGAGCAAGTCCACCATGCTCGACGTGCGAATGACGTTGGATCTCGAGGAGCCCAGATCGGATGGCTGAGATTATGCTCGATAGACAGAGCAGAATTGACAGGGGATAAAGCCGCGATTTAAGAGGATTTGGAATCCGTTGATTGCCACGGTGGAGAAAGCAACGAATCGACAAGCGGGTTGGCGCAGTTCCGATCGAGACACGTGGCTACTTCCTGAGCGTTATGCTAACGCCGAACAGGGAATTCCAAGCACACAGGCGACAGGCTAATCGATGCAGGAAGAAGAGGAAACGAACAGGCCTAGGATCGAATGACTTAAGCCATGAACGGAGGCAGTCGAATGGGGGATTGGAGATTAGAAGGGAGATTCAGATCAAAGAGTCCAAGTGACCAAGAGAGACAGTGAACAGTGAACCCTGAGAGGAGGACTGAGCACAGAGAGCAGTAAAGCCAAGCAGAGGAGACAGAGGGCCGAGCTGACCACAGGCAGCATCGAGCACCAGAGAGCTTGAAGAATCAAGCCTTCCCATATAGGAATCTGTCTGGATTGAGCATCACAGTTGGCTCTTTCCACTGTAGACCGAGGGTCACAGAGCAGGTAGGAAGAACAAGAGTCTGTGTACTCCAAGTGGCTTGGGGAATCCAAGAACCACCCTACCAAGCAAAATCTGCTTCAGGAGAACTCATATTGAGTCCCTGTATCGTAATTTCTCTACTCAAAGACATAATAAAACAAGGCCACCACTGAATCTGGACCGGAGATGTAGCCCTGGAGAATAGGGTGAACTCCTTATTAAAAATTGCTTGTGTCTTGGTGTCTGCTTACTGCATTTCTCTGTTGTCTTTCCATTCAAAATGTCTGTGTATTGGAAATCTGATCGATCTGTTGTTTCAATAACACAGAACACACACACCAGCACATGAGTCTGTAATACCTTTTTGTTAAACAAATCTTTACTGAGGTCACTCATAGGGTGATTATCAGATCAGATCCCCAGAAATTTGGAATCCTGGATGCTGAGGCATCTAGGAACTATCTTTCTTTGGTATGTCAACCTTTAGGTGATAAGGAGATATACACTATCACAAATGTCTATGGACCTCAAAAGCAAGAAGACAAACTCAAGCTTCTCACCTCCCTTGAGGAACTAAGAGCAAGACACTCTAATATGCCCTCGATCGGTGCAGGATATTTCAATATGATAAGATCTCTTACAGAGAAAAAAGACGGTATCAGACAGCAAGGCAAAGACTCCATGGCCTTCTAGAACTTCATAATGAACATGGGGTTAGTGGACACTGAAACAATAAATGGGACCTTCACCTGGAACAACAAGAGGTGAGGAGCTTCATAAGTCACCTCTAAACTAGATAGATTTATTATAGAGGACCTCTTTCTCTCAAGCCCTCCCATGACAACTTTTATTCTTCCCTTTAGAGGTTCGGACCATTGGCTTGTACAACTGGAAGCTACTTTTATGGGTACACCAAGAAACAGACCTTTCAGGTTTGAGAATGCCTGGATCTCTCACCTTGAATTCACCAGTAATATTGACAAATGGTGGAGAGAGGATCTGAATATTCAAGGCACTAGAATGTTCCTGCTCCAACAGAAACTTAAACATATCAATTCTAGGCTTAAAGATTGGAACAAAAATGAATTTGGCAATATCTTCAGAGCCAAAAGATAAGCTGAGCAGAAACTCCAGGAGATCAATCAGATCATCATCATAGAATGCTTTACTGAGGAGCGGAAAAAGCTAGTTGATTCTTTACAGGAAGAATGGGAAGATAGGTGCTTGTAAGAGGAGATTTTCTGGAGACAGAAATCAAGGATACAGTGGATTAGAAAGGGAGAAAGAAACATGAAGTTCTTTCATAAATCCACCATGGATCACAGGGCACACAATAGAATCACAAAGCTCAAAGATTCTCATGGGAGAGAAATTGTCTCTCACAAAGACATGGAATCTGCCCTTGTACAACATTTCCTCAGTATAGGAACCTCTGGAGGATAGATCCAAGTTCATCAACCATTTCACTTAGTATATCCCATAGCTAGTTACCAGAGAGGACAACCACAACCTTAACAGGCCAGTGTCGGAAGAGGAGGTCAGTGAAGTGATCAATGAAATGAAAAATGGAAAATCTCCAAGCCCTAATGGGTTCAATGTAGACTTCTTCAAAGCATGCTAGAAAACAGTCAAACAGGATATCATTGAGGTGGTGGAAGACTCAAGAAGATCCAAAAAGGTTCTGAAGGCTTTTAACACTTCCTTCATAGCTTTGATACCAAAACAGGAAAAATCCATGACTCTGGACGGTTTCAGACCCATAGCTTTATGTAATGTGGTGTATAAAATCATTTCCAAGGTGATCGCCAATAGACTCAAGCCCCTTTTACTAGCTCTCATCTCAAAGGAGCAAACAGGCTATGTGGAAGGAAGAAAAATCCTTAATAACATCATTTAAGCTCACGAGGTAGTAAACTCTCTCAAAAGCAACAAACAAGCTGGTATGATCATTCAGCTGGACCTAGCGAAAGCTTATGACAAGCTAAGTTGGTCTTACATAAAGGTAGTTCTAAGAGCCTATGGCTTTGACCAAAACTGGATAAGATGGGTTATGGCACTAGTTACCATGACCAGTTTCTCCATCCTGCTTAATGGCACTCCTTCAAGACTCTTCACACCCTCAAGAGGTCTTAGACAAGGGGATCCACTCTCACCCTTCCTCTTTTTTCTCATTATGAAAGGGCTAGGCAGAGTGATTAAAATGGCACATGCTGAAGGAAGAATCTAGGGTATCAAACTCACCTTGGATGGAGCGGCAAAAACTCATCAACAATTTGTGGATGACATAATGCTGCAAGGCATACCCAGAGTCAGGGAAGCCAGAACGATCAAAGATATCTTAAATGACTTTTCTATGGCAGCTGGCACAGAGGTAAGCCTCAACAAATCAAAAGTTTTTTCTTTAACACTGACATTGCTGTTCAGAGAAACATCACTAGAATTCTTGGGTTTCAAAGGGACCAGCTACCTTCCAAGTATCTAGGCATACCTCTCACAAATAAACCTCTAATTAAGGAAGTGTGGGAGCCAATAATAAATAAACTTTAGGACAAGATCAAAAAATGGACATGCATGTCTTTAAATTTGGCAGGGAACCTTATGCTCACACAGGTTGTCCTGTAGGAAATTTCCATGTTCATGTTCTCAGCTCTTCCTGCTCCTAAAGGAATTAAGCAACAAATCAGGGGCATACAAAGGGACTTTCTATGGGGTAGAGGAGAAGAGAAAAATAAATGGGCTTTAGTAGTCTAGGACAAGATCTTCAAACCCAAGAGCCATGGTGGCTTGGGGCTTCATGATCCTGAAACCATCAGCAGAGTTTCGGGAGCTAAACTCTGGTGGAGATGGATCAAGGAATCGACAACTCCCTAGGCTAAGATTTGGAAACAAAAATATGCTAAGAATTGGCAGGAGAAGGATCACATTAGAATGTCAGGGCATGTTAAAGGCTCCCACATTTGGAACCTTGCCTGGGAAAATAAAGGTATTGTTCAGCAAAATAGTTTCTGGGAGATTCGAGCTGGGAACCTAGCACGATTTTGGGAGGATAACTGGAAAAAGGAACCCAACTTATATAAGGATGAATTAGCAACTCTCAAGAATGACACAGACAACAAAGGTCTACTTATGATAAATGACTTCTGGGACCAGGTAAGGAACAATGGAAAATGGAGAATTTGGAGGGATCTAGGCCATAGTGAAGAGATCCCTCTGAAGGCCCAGGCAGACTCTCTTATTCTGGATCTAGAGCATAGGAGGATTCTGGTATCCTTCTTTCCTGACCAACTAAGACGGGGAAAGAACACCGAAGGAAACTTTAACCTCAAAGAAGCTAAACAGGTAGTAACAGGATTTAACTACCTAAAACTTGATCAAGTTTGGAAGAATCTTTGGCAGAGCCCCCACTGGATGAAAATAAAGTTATTTATTTGGCTAGTTCATCAAAGGAAAATTTTAACTTGGGAGAATCTCCTGAAAAAAGGCTTCACTAGACCATCCAAATGTTACCTTTGTGGCTCACAAGAGGAGACAATGGATCACCTTCTCAACCTCTTCCCTTTCACCTCTATCGTGTGGAAATGGGTGGCCTCAATCTTTAGGCACACTGATAGGAATAGACTCAACATCTCCAACACTTTGAATAATTGGAGGAAAAACTTCTCAGGGAATGAAATCATTAATAAAGCATGGACTCTGGTTCTAGGCTTTGTCATCTAGGATGTTTGGAAAGAACGCAATAGTTTGATATTCAAGAAAAAAGCAAGCAATCCCTAGCACATAATTGACCAAATTTTAAGGCAGATCAAAGACAAAGTTAGAAGCTTGTTGAGGAAACTTCCTAAGGACCCTCCTATGCCCCAAGATGTGTGCATTCTACTACATTTGGGTCTCCAGTCTATAGGTCCTGTTATCACCCCGAGAAACTCTCCTAGGTTGTATCTCAGAGATGCTCGGGAACATTATAAACTCAAAAAAATGTTGGAAATGGATGAATGGAAGGAATGATGCTTGTTCAAGCCAGATAACCACTTCTACTATGCTTAACTGCACACATGGGTGAACACCCCCAGACTACAAGGCTTTAGACCACCAACTACTCATAGTTTGAGGATTAGGTGAACATGGAGAATACTGACCACACCAGCAGATGCACAAGACTATGTGATATCTGGCTGCAACCAGTAAAGAGGTCTACAAATCTATTTCCTAATGCACAGACAGGATGACAACTCTCTGGCACTAAGTAAACAGAAACCTGCATAACACATTCAATGATACATACTAGACTTCAACACAGAGGTGGGATGACAGCCCCTCTAATGCTAAATATCAAGAGCACATGAACAAATGGATAACAGGCACAACCTAGAACAGAGTTGAAATGGAAAGTGAGCAATTAACAACAAAAGAAGCTTATATTAGCTGAAAATGAAGACCATACGCTGCAAGTATCAAAGTAGTTACAGTCTCTAGAAGTTGAACCTTACATCAAAACAACAACCATCAACCCTGATTACATCTATGTTCTGGGTATATATAGAGTTTGCTTACAAAGATATCCTGATGTTCTATGCATGGAGGGGTCATAATGGACCACCAACCGCTTTAACTCTGATGGCGTCTCTGCTACAATCTGCTTGCTTCAATGAATTAATTTGACATTCTCTGGTGCTCTATTGTACTCCTCGAGTAGGTGGAGTGTCGTAAAGGAGGAAATCCCTTAATTGTTGGATGTGCTGATTTGCCCGAGTCTTGTCCTTTCCCTTCTTGGCCATCCTATTTGTTGAATGTGGTGGTTGAAGAGTAATTGCACGGAGTGGTGAACACTGGCCACCTTCGTCCTTTCGGGAATATGAAATGGCTATGTTGCGCTATCTATGCTCCTTGATCACTCCTGTTGCGGGTTGCATCGTGTTGTGCTATCGCCTTTCCACTTCCAACCTTCTATCTGTGTCTCTCGGCCTCTTTTAGGTGATGGGATGGCTATTCAGGCCTTTGTGATCTCTTGAAAATGTTTAATAATGATTGTTTTCTGTTGTGTACAGAAATGTTGTAACGCTGAGAAATCTCGCCCATTCTGCTTCTTTCAGACTTCAAAAAGTCCACAAACATGATTAATTCCTTTATCGGGTCCGCCCTTCAGGTTGCTGTCGCATATCTTAGCCGACCGATTTCCTCGCTTCCCTTTGTATTTTCATTTATCTAACGAAAATATGCCAAATACATTGAAAACGGCTTGTGCGCGGATTTGAAATTTTATAAGAAATCATTTGTAGTGCCATCGGGTCTGACCCATCGAGTCGCATGCATGTATATGTAAAGGCCCTGCCCCTTTGGTTTCCACCGATAGCGATATTATTGTGGAGCCGACAGACATTGTAACATGGTTTAATAGCAATATTGCATCCGATAGGTGCAATCGGTAATCGGCCATCGGCAATGTTATAGACATGACTTATAAAAGGCTTCCTGAAACTGCGATTGCGATTGCGATAGGATATGGCTGTCTGCTAAATGAAGCAGTGATCCGAACTTAAACAGGAACGCAACAAATTATAGAGATAACCATAAACACAGATATGCAGCGGAAATAATAATTCATTTCATTAATGTAAAACACTGAAATATGCTTACAAACAGTGATGGAAATAAACCAGCTAGGGCAATGGTAGCTTATCTCTGAGCAGAGATGTGGTGGCTACATGCCTCTGAACTTTCTTACAATGAGGCTCAAGGGCGTTTTTATTATTGAACAATAAGAGAAAACCCTAAACAAAAAAAACCCTAACCTGAGGAGATGTAACACCAAGAGTTTGTGGGCCCTGTTGGGGTGAGTTGGATAGCCAACCCCAGGGTCACGAATTGGTCATATTATCTCTGTTTGATGCACATGATAGCCCATTGGAAAGATCTCTCAGAGGACTATGACGAAAAAGATGATTTTTTGACAGAAAAATAATTGGCAGTAGATTTCCCAAAAAACGTTGTTTAGGGCCTCAAAACGGCTCCAGAAGTTTAGGACCCAAAAGACTGCTAAAAATAGTAAACTATGCTATAATTAAGGAAACTGAAAAACTGAAAGAAGCACTGGTAGGGCTCCAAGTGGAATTAGCAGGTGGCCACCAATATCCACCTGGATCAAGCGGCCCCTGTGTATGCCTTGGACCCTTTTGAGCACAACCAGGCAGACCAAGCCTATCTCTGATCGTAGAAAATCCTCGTTGTATAGCAGAGCTAACACTAGCTCCTTTTGGGGATGAGATCCTCCTTGTGAGGTCTCAAGAACTTGCAGATCAATGCCTTTCCTGTGAAAAACAAATTAGCAAAATTTCCTAGTGTTCCATTGGGCATGGAGTCTACTTTGCTTACACTAAACTGATAAACAAAATATTTACAACTTTAAGGCCAAAAGACCTTAAACCACATAAATTTTCAGAAAACGCCCATTAACTGGGCCATCAAAAACTGCTTCTCCTTCCATGCTTTTCAGCATAAAGGTATTGTTCCCTTGAATCTGAGAAATGAAAAAAGGCCCTGTCCAGAAAGCATCAAATTTCCCATGGTTGCCTTTCTTTTCTTTCAGTGCAGCCCACTTCAGAACCAAGTCTCCAACCTGAAAATTATCTGTTTTTGTCCTCTTTTCAAAAGCTTCCTTGATCTTTTTCTGATGTGCTACATCCTTTTCAACCAGTTGTTCTCTGATTTGATGTACCTCTACTAGATTAGTGATCCTTTTTGCCATGTCTTCCTCCTCATTTTGTTCTCGTTGCAAGAACTTTGCCACAGGGAAAGTTAACTGAATAGGGAACACAGCCTTAGTGCCATATACCAGCTTGAATGGAGAATTCCCTGTGGACTTCTTGATGGTCACTCTGTCGGCCCATAGTGCATATTTGAGCTTAGAATCCCAATTCTTTTTATTGTCTTCCAGCAGCTTTTTTATTTCTTTTTCAATCAAAGGAAGTAGCATAGGATTTATTGGTCTTGGCTTCTATTTGAAAGGTATGGTGCCTTTCTCTAAAGGGATTCTATGTGGGATGATCTTTTTATCATATGTTTTCAGGTCGCTATATTCCCAGGCAAAGACATCAGCAAATTGCTTCATTAAATTGCAGTATTCAACACTTTGGTCAACAAACAGATGAGTGGACAGATTTATGTATCTAGGTTGACTTGGACTCCCTATATCATGCTTATAGACTGTAGATTGATCTTCTTTTTTGGCAGCTTTATAGGGCACGTCATTTTGGTCAAACAGTCTTTCTAGAGGAATTAGACTCTTAGGAATATGATTGCTAGGAATCTGGACAATACTATCTTTGCCAATTTTATTTCTAAGCTGAGACTGAGGGCTTCCTTCCAAGGCTTCATTCTCTTGGTTGATTTGCATTTCAGAAAATTCATCAATGACTTGCAAGAACCTATTCTCTTCATCATCGTCTTCAAAAACTTTCCAATGGTGGACATTATCAGGCAAGGATGGTCTGTACTTCATTTGGACTTCATAAACTAGTCTGGGAGGCATGGGAGGGATAAACATGCTAGCAGACACAGAAAGGGAATCAACAAGCTGATTTTTGGCTCTAGGGATATATGAAATACAGAAATTATCAAAGGAATATTTGAGTCTCCATACCTTATCTCTGTATGCTTTCAGCCTTGGATGCTTTGCTTGAAATGTTCTGTTTACTTGCTGAATGATCAAATCAGCATCTCCGAACACCTTTATGCTTCTGATTCCTCTGTCTTTCGCTGCGTTAAGGCTCAATATCAGAGCCTCATATTCTGCTATGTTATTAGTGACTTGAAAAGCCAGCTTAAAAGACAGTTGTGTGCTTTTTTGTTCTAGATATATCAGCACCACCCCTGCTCCTACAGTCTCCCTGGAACATGCTCCATCAAAAAACATCTCCCAAACTTGACTTCCTTGCTCTTCCTCGGCTTGAACAATTAGTTTCTTGAGCTGCAATGAGGCCTTCTGAGATTCTTCCATTTGGAGAATACATGCTCCAAAATTGATGTCCACAGCATAAATGGGATGATTAGAAGGATTCTTCTCATCACTAATGATGTATGCCAGCTGTGCTTCTCTGTACATTCTCCTGCTTTCTCCTCCAAAAACTGGGACAGTGGCATAAGACAAATCATTCTGCAATGTCCCACCTAGTCTCTTAATCCACCCTCTGGACAACAACATGCCAAACTTGGGAGGGACATCTGCTACCACAATATCCATCATCATACACTTCATGGGCAGCTGAGTTAAGGTAATGGCTAAATCTTTAATCAACCCCAGACATTTCACCTTTCTTGAATCAAATGAGAATAAATCATGATATGATCTAGTGGTGTCAAGGCCTAACTCTTCCATGACAGCTTTAGGCATCAGATTGTGGCTGGCTCCTATGTCTAGCAGGCAATTGTCTAGGATTTTGGCATGGATGGTCAAGGAGACATAAAATGATGGAGAATTGTCATCAGCAGGTTCGGTCATAGGGTTAAGCACAATTGCAGGCTTTTCATCTTGCAAATTGACGTAGTCAGTGGAGGTTTGTGTAGCTTTCAGCTCAAGAGCCTCAAGGATATGCTTTCTAAACACTCCACTCCTTACAAGTTCTAACAAAGGCACAAATATTTTTAACTTCTGGACTTCTGATTCAAAACTGAAAGGGGAAAGGGACTTATCAGGATTTCTTACGTCTTGGGCTAGTGCTTTTAGGATGACTAGATTAGCTGCTGGCCTCTTCTGCCTGATATTCTATGACTCTGTCTAGACAACAGCTTTTTGGGCAGGACTCTCCTTGGCATTGTTTTCTTTTGACCTCAGATTATATATTTGTTGTTCGCCAGTTTGCAGAACAGCCTCTCTGTCCCACTCTTCACTGGTTTGGTCCTGCATTAATGAATCTTCATATGAAGCCAATGTTAAAAGGGTAGCACTACCTTTATCTTCCATGCAATGAATTTCATCCTCTTCTTCAAACTGCTCCTCCTCCATGACTACATTTTGGAAAGGAGCCTTAACTTTTTGTTCTTCAGTTGCTTCTTTACCCCTTTGAATGATTTGTAATTTCTCATTTGCTCTTCTAAATGGATTTGGATTTTTTGGAGCAAATGCATTTGGATGCCTAGCCTTCCCAGAGTTCTGCTCGACCTTCAGCTTAGATACTTCAGCAGCCAATGACTCAATCATTCTAGTCATTTTATCCAATTTGGACTCGGAAGATGAAGCAAAGGAAGAAGAAGCCTCACCTCTTTGCCTTCTTCTATCAACATGAATTTTTAGCTTTTCTGCGGCCATAATATTAGATTCCACTTCTAGTGCCCCATCTTGCATGTCAGCTAGAGTGGCACATCTTCTTTCTCTCAACAGCAAACATAAATCAGAGTCAAAGGCACTGGCATAGGCAAGTTTGGCAAAGGTTGGGGTAGGCTTTACTTCAGCTGGTATCTTACTATACTTACGATTGAATCTTTTATTAAAATCTGGCAATGATTCCCCATTTTCCCTCTTCAGGTTACCAAACTCAGTATGGTAATACAAGTCCTTCTTATCTCCCCAGTGCTTCAAAAATGCTTCATCTAAGGCTTCAATATCAGCAATAGATCCAGGGGGAAATTCTCTGAACCACTTTCTAGCCTCTCCATCAAGGCTCTAGACAAAAACTCTCATCCACACGTCATTTTCACTGATGTCTAAGTCATCAGCATAGCTATAAAAAGATTCAAGGCGCTCTTCAGCTGTTACTCCTTCTGTACCAGTGAACTTAGGCATATATTTTTGATACTCTCCTGCAGGCATGGCATTCAAAGGAACAGGCAAGACCAGGGGTCCATACCTAGCAGCTATGATTCTTTCTATCTTCATAGGTGCTTGCTGGCTTGCCATGACTGGGGTATGCAGACAGATACTGGCAGGTTGAGTAGTATAGGAAAATGCAATGGATGACAGAGACACAAGGATGTTAGGGAACGTATGGGATGCTTTCTTTGGACTGAGATCCAAAGGGGAACTAAGCGGATAAGGAGCTTTATAAATCTCTACAGGTATTTCCTCACTAGCAATACTAGGCTTCAAATCTTCAAACTGTGTATTCTCAACTAAAAAATCCTCATGCAGAGACAAATAAGATTTCTTGGGCTTACCTGATCCTGATGCTCCTTTCTGTGATGTTTTCTTCGGTTTAACAATCCTCTTAGGTTCAAGCACTGGAACAGCTGGTGATTTCTGAGGATTTCTCCGAGTGTGTCTCATGAACTGAGCCAGGACTGAAATGTGGAGTCGCCAAAGGTTGGTCTTCCTCTAGTGGAGTCGCCAGATAGATGATTACAACCAGAAATGTGTTCACACCTTGTCTATCATCAAAATCTGGAACTGTGTCGTCTCCCAGGGAAGCTGAGCTTCAATCTCCTCTCCCCGGCAATGGCGGCAATTAATGTTATCACCCCAAGAAACTCTCCTAGGTTGTATCTCAGAGATGCTCGGGAACATTACAAACTCAACAAAATGTTGGAAATGGATGAATGGAAGGAATGATGCTTGTTCAAGCTAGATAACCACTTCTACTATGCTTAACTCCAGACATGGGTGAACACCCCCAGACTACAAGGCTTTAGACCACCAACTACTCACAGTTTGAGGATTAGGTGAACATGGAGAATACTGACCACACCAGCAAATGCACAAGACCATGTGATGGCCGGCTGCAACCAGTAAAGAGGTATGCAAATCTATTTCCTAATGCACAGACAGGATGACAGCTCTCTGGCACTAAGTAAATAGAAACCTGCATAACACATTCAATGATACATACTAGACTTCAACACAGAGGTGGGATGACAGCCCCTCTAATGCTAAATATCAAGAGCACATGAAAAAATGCATAACAGGCACAGCCTAGAATAGAGTAGAAATGGAAAGTGAGCAATCAACAACAAAAGAAGTTTGTATTAGCTGAAAATGAAGACCGGACGCTACAAGTATCAAAGTAGTTACAGTCTCCAGAAGTTGAACCTTACATCAAAACAAGAACCATCAACCCTGATTACATCTTGTTCTAGGTATATATAGAGTTTGATTACAAAGATATGTTGTTGTTCTATGTGTGGAGGGGTCATAATGGACCACTAACCGCTTTAACTCTTTGATGGCGTCTCTGCTACAATCTTCTTGCTTCAATGAATTAATTTGACATTGTCTGGTGCTCTATTGTACTCCTCGAGCAGGTAGAGTGTCGTAAAGGAGGAAATCCCTTAACTGCTGGATGTGCTGATTTGCCCGAGTCTTGTCCTTTCCCTTCTCGGCCATCCTGTTTGTTGAATGCGGTGGTTGAAGAGTAATTGCACCGAGTGGTGAACACTGGCCACCTTCGTCCTTTCGGGAATATGAAATGGCTATGCTACACTGTTTATGCTCCTTGATCACTCATGTTGTGGGCTGCATCGTGTTGTGCTATCGCCTTTCCACTTCCAACCTTCTGTCTCTGTCTCTCAGCCTCTTTTAGGTGATGGTATGGCTATTCAGGCCTTTGTGATCTCTTGAAAATGTTTAATAATGATTGTTTTCTGTTGTGTACAGAAAATGTTGTAACGTTGAGAAATCCCACCCATTCTGCTTCTTTCAGACTTCAAAAAGTCCACAAACATGATTAATTCCTTTATCGGGTCCGCCCTTTAGGTTGTTGTCGCATATCGTTGCCAACCGGTTCCCTCGCTTCCCTTTGTATTTTCATTTATCTAACGAAAATATACCAAATACATTGAAAACAGCTTGTGCGCGGACTTGAAATTTTATAAGAAATCATTTGTAGTGCCATCGGGTCCGGCCCATCGGGTCGCATGCATGTATATGTAAAGGCCCTGCCCCTTTGGTTTCTGTCGATAGCTATATTGTTATGGACCCGACAGGCATTGTAACATAGTTTAATAGCAATATCGCATCCGATAGGTGCAATCGGTAATCGGCCATCGGCAATGTTATAGACATGACTTATAAAAGGCTTCCTGAAAGCTGCGATTGCGATTGCGATAGGATATGGCTGTCTGCTAAATGAAGCAGCCCCTGTGTATGCCTTGGACCCTTTTGAGCACAACCAGGCAGACCAAGCCTGTCTCTGACCGTATTAAATCCTTGTTGTATCGCAGAGCTAACAGGTCCACATGGCATAATTAAGGGTGTGAACCAAAAAAATGCAGATATAAATATTTGGAAGCCTCCTTCGCATGGTTTCCTAAAGGTCAATATAGACGGAGCATCTAAGGGAAACCCATGGTTAGCTGGTTTTGGGGGTGTTATAAGAGATGAACAAGGTCAAATAAAGGAGATCTTTCATGGCCACTTGGGGAAGGCCACCAATAACATGGCAGAACTCATGGCCTTAGAGCAATACTTGGAAATCTTGGTGGATTCAAATTCACACAATGTCATCATTGAAGCGGATTCTGAATTGATCATTAGAGCAGCCAAGAAAATATGCAATGTTACTTCACCAGATAAAGTGTCGAAACACTAGATGCTATTGCAGATCTTTCACCATATCTACACCCACCTGCAAACCTTAAAAACTGTAAGCTTTGTCCATGTGAAAAGAAAAGCTAACATGTTAGCTGAACGTCTGGCGAATGAAGGAGTGATTAATAAGGAAAGGGACACTCGACACGTTTGGGAGTTTTTACCCCCAGGCAAACTGTTAGAGGATTGAATCTGTCAGGCTGCCAAAGATAGGGACCGATGGATTGACAAGATGGATCTAAGAGGCTCAGGAGACAGGCGAGAGGATAGGGAAGCCTAAATTGTTTGCTTGTTGTTTGGCAGCAGTCCACAGATTGTATTAGCATTAGTATTCCATTGGATTTGAGCGGATGGTTGAGATCAACGGAGGAAGGCCAAGGATGCAGTGGTGTAAGGACTGATTCTGGACCGACAGATCTCGGTTGAGATATATCTATGGTGTTCAGGCGAGGAAGTTACTCGACAGCTAATGAGCAGTAGCGGGTTGGAGAAAACCACAAGTGGATTTTGGGTGGAGGAGAGGCCTAAACGATATTTCCCTTTTGGCTCTGATTCCACTCACACAGTGATAAGTAGCAGTGAGGTGAGAGAGGGAAACTGCTTTTTTCAGGGCGAACTTGGAGTGCGCAAGTTAACCATGCAAAATACGTATGAGTCATTAGATCTGGGCAAGTGAGATCGACGGTTGACAAATGAGGAGCAAGTCTCGAAGTCGGGAAGTGCTGTGACCGTTGGATCTTAAATAGATCAACAGTGGAGAAGTGTCGATGTTTCTTTGGTGGGGCAAATTTCAAACTTTGTTGAGAACTATGGTTTTTGTTTTCGTCGGGTCTGGGTGGGTAGTAGTGGGATGGAGAAACCCACGAGTGGATTTCAGGCAGAGGAAAGGTAGTAAGCGGTAATTCCCCTTTGGCTCCGATTCCACTCTCACAGTGACACGTAGCAGCAAGGTGAGGGAAACCGCTTTTCGGGCGGATTTAGGGTGTGCAAGTTAATCATGCGAAAAACGTGTGAGCTGTTTAATCTAGTGGACCGAGATTGACGGTTGATAGTAGAGGGAAAATTCCGAAGTCGGGAAGGGATGGAACCGTTGGATCTGGAAAATATCGACGGCATAGAAGAGCCGACATTTTTTCAAAAGGGCGGATTTCAAACCTTTTAACTGAGGTTTATGTTACCGTCGGGTCTGGAGCAATGGTCTGGAGTTTAGCGGTTGCCCTTTAGTTGTATGTGGATGATAGAGAGCCCTTGGGAGTTAACTCTCCTTCCTGTTTAATAGGTTTTGGAAGTTCGGGTGATTTGATTTGTTTCCTGTTGTTGGCATTCCCACAACAGGCTATTTCTTGTTTTGGTCTCTACACTTGCATAGACGTGTAACATATGTAATGTACCAGTTCGGTTAATAGAAGGCTCCATTCTTACTTGACCAAAAAAAAAATTATGGTCAAACATTAGGGTGTAAAGTTAAATGTTAAAGTTAGATCTAAATGTTAAATATCACAAAGAAAGAGATTATAGAACTTTTCAAAATATCTAAATTAAACAATATGAAAATAAAAAAGACGAAATTATATATACAAAATTTACAACAAGTTTACAACATTTTTTTGTTAATATTTTAATGATATAAGTGAAAGAATTTTATATCAAAGTTATCTATAGTGCGAATTTTTGGACTTTTCGGTGTTGTAATCCAACAAATAAATTTGAGGTGAAAGCTTCATTTGTGCTATTTAAACTTGTTTTTTGACTCTATATACGGATTCAACACCCTTAAAAACCCCTAGGACACTTGGATTGTGCAGGGGTTACCCATCAAACTTGTGATTTCAATAAATTCTTGCCAGATTTTAGAGAAATTAGACCAGAAAAACCCACGGGAAAAACTTCCAAAAAATCGCACTAAAGACAACTCGTTTTATATCAACATTAAGGTTTGATCAATTTAAAGGCTTGATCAAACCGCAATGAATTTGCCTCTTTGAGAGAGGACTTGATGCAAAGAAAAATTGCAAATGTGAAATTATTCTAAGATGCAAGAAAAGAAGACTTATCCATCTCAGTCGGGACAAGATATAAATACTTATCCTAATCAAGAGAAAGATGCAAAAGGAAGGGAAAAGAAATAGAAATTGTTGAATATTGAATATGATAAAGGTAATAGTCCAGAGAAATCATTCCAAAACCTAATCCTCGTTCAAACAAATGTATGAAAACAAATATTTGCTAAATAGTTAACAAACATCTACTTGCTAACACCTCCAAATTCAAGTAAGGCAATTGCATAAGAACAGTAATTTCATGAAACAGTACTGAAATAGTTCAAATAATATGACATGTATAATGCAAGATTCTTATTACCTTAAGCTTATAGCTAGCTAGAAGCTTAAAGCAATAAATTTATGTTCATACACTGCATTCAGTTTCAAATTTATTGACATTTAACCTTGCAAGATAGCTGGACAAGATTTTAATTTGAACATAAATGATTAGCATTCAAACAATAATGCTTAAAATGAAATCCAAACTGATTCTTTCTTGATATTTTGTTGTCCAAATCTCAGGAACGTCCAACCCTATTTATTGGCGTTATATCTTACGCAGATTAAGATAATAAACCTATATTTTGCAAATTTCATCTCATTGTAATCAATATGCCCATGATTTCTACATTTCATTTATTTGGAAATCATCTCTCCTTTCCATTGTAATTTGTAACCTCTACTCTAAACAATAAACTGCCTATAATCCTCTGTGATATGATAATTACTTTATCCAGACAACCATTATTTATTTAAAATACCAAATAATCCTTGGCATAATGTTTATTGAACTCAAGTGTCAATGGTATACGCATGACATTGATGCCAAATACTTTTGGAGTAGAAGCCCTTTAGTTCATTGATTCAACGAAAAAATTTAACATAAAATGTCAAGAAGAAAAATGTTGAATGGTAATAGGACGACGTGGAGAGAGAACCCATGAGCACACATCACCCCGACCATTTGTTTCTTCCGCAGTCTTTTCTAATGCTTGTAATAGGAAACCCCCGAGATTTTTTTGTCGAGGTGAAAGGTCAAATGCTTTATGCTGCCACCGTAAACCTCGCTTGTTTGAATAAGTTCTGCACATATAAATTTGATAGTGATTTATTCCTCCAGTGATTGTAATTAATTATATGACTTACTCATTAATGGATAATGAAATATGTAGTTCAAAGTTTGGACATTATTGCTTATCATGTGAAATGTGGAATTTTTATTATATATGTATTTCATTATATTTATGAATGTAATATACAAGCTATATATATATGATTTATAATGTCATATATAAAATATATTAAGATATAGAATGCATGTTAATTAAATTAATTAAAGTTATACCACGATTAATATTTACATTGTAATATTAAATTATACATATTTATTTATTTATTTTTTAAATATTTAGAATTAATTAAAATAATTGAATTAAATTATATTTATAAAGCTGATAAGTTTATAATATATATATTAAATTAATTAATATTCTTATTTATTTATGAGATATATATATACAATTTATACAAAAAAAAAAATGTATTTCCAATATAGTTAATTAACGATTTTCCTTTTTATCAATTCAGGAGCTAAGCGTTAGAGGTGAAGTAGAAAAGACAAACAACTGATACGACCTATCATGAAAAAGTAAGGGGATGTGGCAATAAAAGGTGCCAAGTTGTCTTTTTATGACCATCAAGAGAATGGCATCATGAATGAAAATGTAGCAAGGAGATGCCAACAACTTACCAAGCTAAATAAAAGCCATAACAAAGGATATGAAAAAACATGATAATCAAAAACCCAAAAGCTTAGCACTAAAGGACAAAGAAATCAAGAGTCACCCAAACACTAATAAAGAAGAGAGTTTTCTAAAATGCGTTGTAAAGGAAAGTGATCAATCAAAAACCTAATGCCAGTAACATCAACCAAAATCAATAAAGGGTCCCCATATATTTTCAAAAATCTATGGGGGGGTTGTGGTCACAACAAGTTCATATGAAAAGCATATCATTATCATCAACAAGTTTACAGAGCATGTAATTTACATTATTGATAAATCAATTACAACAAGATAAAATAAATTTGAAAAGTTACCCCATGACTGTTTGATTGTAATGTTTAGTAGTTGAAATGAGGTATTATTATAATATCTTGAGTTTAAATTTAAAGTATATCTTTTTCAACAAACTTATAAAGAGCGTGATGTACATCATTGATTGAAAAATTATTAATAAGATAAAAGAAAATTGATGACTTGTGACATCCCCTAGTTATAATTCTCTCACTGGGGAGGGCACTATGATATCTCCTGGTTAATATTTCTCTCATTGCAAATAATTTTATTTATTAAATGGCTGAGAGAGGAACACATATTCCATTGCTTGAGGAAGGTGATTGCTTGAGGGAATGATTGTTTTAAATATCAGTCCTTGTTGGTTAAGTGGTTTTAAATGGGTTGACTATGCCATAAATTAACTAAAAGAGGACGGACATGCCCATGTGTCCTTTGAACTCCAACCATAAGCAAGAAAACGAGAAAATTTAAAGACAAGCATGGGTTGCATTGTCTAGTAGTTGATTGCATGGAGATTTGAGATAAAGAGAGACGGTTGGTTTGTTCAGAAGAAGTGAATAAGTCTATGAGGGAGAGCATTCTTGGGGAGACATTCTCACGGGCAAACAAACACACTAGCGCAAAGATATGCAAAGAGAACAAACTCTTTGAGAGAACACAGGAGTAGGGGAAGGGTTCTCTGCACAACCCTGTTATGAGACAAGACAAATTCCTCTAGGGGTGGAGGTGAGAACATATAGGAGACAACGTCCAAAGTTCGCTATTGTTGAGCTTTGGAGATATCAAAAACTACCTTAAGAAACCTCACGAAGGCTTGTTGGGTGAAATCATTATAGATAGTAATGGCTTGCCCGTAAGACTGATGAACCTTCCTTATTGTGGACTGACTCCTCGTGAAAGTTAGTTGAACTCTCTGTATTGTGATGTCTTGGCATGGATGTTAAAATTGTATCAAAAATTATGAGAGGACTAAGTGGAAGATTATGTAGTTAGTGGATGAAGGTAGAGTGGCCTTGAGACATCCTGTTTCAGCTATTGCTTTGGTTGAAGTTTTCCCTCGGAAGCACACCACCTCAAGCATTGGAATTTGGCTTGGGGGTGACAATTACAAGTAATATTGGTTGTAGCTTGTTTACGGTTGGGTGGAGAGTCAAAGTCCCGGTCTCAATTACCTATTTATTTAGTTGTATAAGATAAGTATTTGCTCATCACCTATTTATTTAGTTGTATAAGATAGGTATTTGCTCATCCCTTTTATATTTGGATATTTTGTATTGGTCATTGTATTGGTTACATGCTTATACTTTTAATGAGGAATGTGATTTCATGTGTGTTAATGGAAATTAGGTTTCCTGTAAGCATGTTTGAATAAAGGTTGAGTTTCTGTAAATATTGCGTAAACATGAATTATTGTGTTCCTTTCACTGATTCGACAAGTATGAGCTACTAGTTATTAGTTGTTCATTTGCTCTGTGTATGTGAGTTGATGGAGTAAAAGAAACACATCATTATGATGTGCGAGGGAGTTGGTCAAGTTCCCTATGTTTTTTTAAGAAACACACTCAAATGCATATTTACTAAGTGTAATCTCATGTACATGTATTTTTCCAAGTTTCGTCTTCAAAACTTCTATGCATCATTATCGAGTTAGTTGTAGGTCGAAGTGCCTCTGTAACCAAGAAGAAACTCGTGAAATTTTCTAAGTGTCAAAAAATTGTAAAATCAACTTGAAGTTGCCTATACGACCCACTAAGTCAGGGGTTAGAAGGGTGGGACCATGAGCGAAGTTTTTTTTACCTAAGGTGCATAGGCAGAGCCATCGGTGGGACCCGCTAGTCGATGGTCGAGAGTTGGGTCAAATCACTAGGTTGAGGGTTGGGAGTGAGACTGAACAACCAAGTTAGGGTTGGGATAGCTAAGGCCCAAAGCATAGATGGCCCCGGAGGGTGGTCGAGGGTCAGAGGTTGAGCCCACTTGTTAAGTTTCAATGTGCTACGGAGTTGGGAATAGATCGGCCTTTGATTACTTATAGGAGTGAGCCTATCCATGTGGATTGGTCCACAATGGCGGATTTGGTGCACACATCGGTTGGTATGTGATTACCACATGGGATCAATGCTAATGTGGCAAGGTGGTAACTGGACCATTTTTTAATGCCCACATCTTTCGATCCGTAAGTCGGATAGAGGTAAAATTTATATCATTGTAAAGGTCTCAACGAGACAAATGGAATGATGGTATCCATTTTAAGTGATGAAGAAGTTTAAAAAGATAAAAGAAAAATTAGACCTGGGATCCCCATAACTATACCTTGGAGTTTGGGTCAACATAGTAACATAGTTTGGGAGTTGCAGCAACATTGTGAATTGGAGTTGCAACAACGGGAGTTGCAGCAATGACATGAATTATAGTTGTAGCAATAGAGTTCAGAGTTGCAGCAACAACATGAATTATAGTTGTAGTAATAGAGTTCGGAGTTTGCCCAACGACATGAATTATAGTTGTAGCAAAAGATCTCAGAGTTGCAACAACTGTAAACAGAACATCCCCTATGAAAACATCATAACTTTCATAACAAAACATTTGGCATGTTGTTTTTGCAGATTAAGTCAAAGATAAATGGAAATATGATACCTTTTTAATGTGTAAGCATAAAATCATGTAAAATACCAAGGAAATGCAATGGAAAACACCTTATGTCTAAATTTCACATACAAACATTAGAATGGACTAATATATAGTCATAGGAAAGTGAAAAGGAATTAATAATAGGGAAAAGAGTGTATAGAAATATGTCCATTACGAGACCTGTCATCTCTCCCTACTAAAAATGTTGCATGTCCTCATGCAATGTAATACCTCTTATTAGCCATACTGGGGGGGACACTTCTTTTGCCCATTGAAAACCTATCCCTATTGTGAAAAAATTTCATTTCCCTCAAATTCTTGTTGGGAATTGTTATATAGAATCTTTGAAACTTCAAAATTAACATCCTGGAACAAATTTAATGAGATTATAACAACCATCTATAAGGAGTTGCATTGAAAATGTTGTAGGAGTAGTGGAAAACTTCTTTTATCCATTATCTACAAAGTAATTTAGTATAAAGTTTTGCAAGCATAATTATCGTATTTTATTATTTTCCCTCAAAACAAATCATAACCATCCGGTGCACAAATTTTGAGATATAGACAAACCCTTCCTTGCACATAAAAGGTATAGTAGCAGCAATATTGTTATAAGAGTAGTAACAACATCCTAATAGCTAAATTCTTGTGACATGATGATGTTTCATTTCCTATTCTTAGTTTTGTGTAGAAAGAATAGGTCTTATTTATTTTATTATTGTTGTCAAATGTCCTTGTTGTTGCTTACATATTAAACACACTAATAAGTTGGATATGCTACTTAAAATGGTAGATTTGAAAATGATCATGGACAAACAAGAGATATATCGCATTTATAAATGTGGGTTCTCCCTTTCATCTGGTTAATTTTGCATTGTTGGTTAAATTGGAGCAACAACATCTTATCTTTATGGCTACTAGTTCTTGTGTGGTAGTAGTAAGACCTTTTATTGTTATTACTACTAGTTCTTGTGTGGAACCAATAAAGACTTTTATCGTTCTTATTATGGGTTCTTGTGTGGTTGCAACAAATTATTTTACTGTTGAAAATTTTGAACCCTTCTCATGTATGAATATTGGAGTGGAGATTGATAAGAATGGTGAGGGAATGTTATAGAATGAAAAGGTAATGATTCCTCACAAACTGAAGAGAGTGTCAACCTTTGAGAAAGGAAATGGAAATGGATGAGAAATTAGGATGGAATTATAAGTGTCTTTCCAAATACAAATCCACAGCATTGAATGAACTTAGCTTAAATAAAGGAAAAAGAAACATACCTACACCTACCTGATAGATATTATAACAATTCATTGATAAGTGTTGTAGCAACTCACTGGTAGGTGTTGTGGCAATTGGCTGATAGGAATTGTAGTAATTGAAGTAGAACCTATGATGGCACTTGTAACAATAGCAACTCCTGTAATAACCTACATGGAAATTTACAACAATTGTATATGATCAGGTGATCTATTTTTAACTCAAAAATGAAAGTTATTAGAAAGTCTTGAAACCATCACCAAATAGAAGTTCTTGTTATTATGAATCAAACAACGTTCATTTAACCTCAATTCGACATTGTTTACTCAAGTTATCTTGTGATGATCATTTAGTGAAACAACTAAAATTGAGAAGGGCAGTGGACTCAGATTTTGTATTGCTGAGTTAGCAAGGTGACTCTGTAGGGTACGACCCAGTGACAAGTTAGAACATGGCAAGTTTTGGTTCACTGGTTTTTGGGCGTATCTGATTGGTTCTTGCTTAATTGAAGTGGACCAATGAATGGGTGCCACATGGCCTAGTCCTGGGTTGCCATTTGGCAGCCCAACGTCACTTAAAAATTTGGTGTGGGTCAGTCGAAGGCCCAACCATATTTAGACCCCTCACCTCCTAGCTATCATTCTAGCGCTCTACCAACTCTACTCACTGTGGTGCTTGTTATATTATGGGTAGAACCAATACTTGAAACTTTATGTATCCATCATTTAGAAAGAGGGGTCAGGATGCTAGTCCCAACCCCCTGTCACTTTATTTCCACACAACCCTTGGCTGAGTTTTCGAAGGAGCTCACCAAAGAGGGTTTTCGTAATGACCCTTAGCCCTAGGTCGTGTCCACCACATGCAACCATATGACACTGAGCAAAAGGAGCTATTGATGGTGGGGCTAGGGAAGTTCCCTAATCCTTTGTCTGATGCCCACCCATAGGACCATCGTTTGTAGGTTTAGGTGCCAATGATAGGAGATTGAGGCAAGGGGCCAGCCCCAACTCCTATGGACCATTACGTCACTGCACGCCAGGAGATACGGAGCTCAATGGGAAGACTAGGCTATTAGTACGACCCTCAGTTTGATGGCGCTAATATGACCACATGTATGACATTGAGGGGATTAAGTGGCAGGGGTAGGCATTCAGGCAGAACCCTCATCCCTGTATGCCAATATGACTGCAATTTTTGGACTTGTGGGGTGGTTGGAAAATTTAATCATCCAACAGAATGCATCGGTGGAAAGCGAAATTGTCGCTCATTTAACAAATTTTGGGGGGAAATTGTAGAACAGTTACACATAAGGTCCAATTTGTAGGATGATTGACAGTCTTGTTCACGACAGAGGTGAAGAGCTCATATATTTTAGAGTTTTAGGCCAAATTGAGCTCAAAAAGAGTCCACTTAGCATTTTCTAGATGTTTTGAATCCATTGGTGACCTCTAATGTCTAATTTAGGCACATCTAAGTAGCCTTTGTGCATGATTTAGAATAAAGGTGTATTGATCAGTCAAGGTTTGGAAGAATTTCTATAAGTTATTTGGGCTTGGAGAACACCTTGTAGGGGTATTCTCACCTTCATAAGTCTACTGCAACAATTGTAACTTACAGGGTTCAGCTCAGGTTTAACTTCTCTCAACATCAAGTTTTATTTATCCACATTGAAGCGTTCACATGCTCTTTTTAACTCATTTCATTTGGAGTATGTCATATTTGTAGGAGATGTGTTGTATTGTTGTTGTTTGTGAGAGTTCTTTGCAGGAGGACATTACCTTTTAGGGGTAATAGCCACTTATTTACTTGTAGAAAACATTTATGTACTTCATTTGATACTAAATATATGAGTGGTGTACTCATGTTGACAGGCCCAGAGATGTAGCCCAGGAGGGGTGAACTTTGTCAACAAACATTTTGTTATGATCTTTATTATGATTACATGGATTATGTGTTTTTATGTTCATTATGTTAAGTTACATATGAATATTAATTCATGACTTCAAGAGACATTGGAAAAGCTTTTTGTTTCAAGGCCCATTTTTACCTTGTAAAGTGTCAACATGGTCCTAATATTTTTTTTTATTTGATTTTGGAAAAAAAGAAAAAAGTTAACTACTCTAATTTTCAGATCAGTTTGGTATCAGAGCACCACTTAACCAAGTTGAAAAATGGGCAACCAAGAGTCTCCAAGAGCTACAGGAGCAAAATTTGGCTCTTTGTATGGACAACATAGAGTTGAGAAGGATGCTATAAATATATGAAGAGGAGAAGAGGAACATATGCTTTTCATAAAAGCAAGTACTTGATGATCAAAAGGTGAAAATATGAATGACAAGTTTAAGGAGGTAATCAAAATCTCAAGTACCATTCCTTCCATTTACGTGCATAACACTTATTTTTCAATGTTTGATCAACATACCAAAGGATTAGGTATGAATTTTCTTTCCACGATGGATTATGAAGGTGGATGCCTTGACATAAGTGGCCAAGATATTTTCAATCCATTTATGGCTCAGGGGAGACCAAAGTATTAGGGATTGGGTTATGGTTGAAGGGAGTTTGGAGAATGCCCCAAACGGCTTGAGGAACATCAACCATCTGAGGATGAGATGTCACCACCTTGTGAAAATGCTAATTTGTCTCCCAAATGCATGGAAATTTTGAATAATTGTGGAATAAGTACCCTAGTACATTTTGTAATGCATTTGACGATTGTGTGGATATATGTGAGATACATATGATTATGGTTAAAAGAATGAATCAAATTTTTGGCATCAAGCATAATGACTCTCCTTCAGATGAGAGAACTTCTATGTGAGAAAACAAGAGGAAGTTCTTATGTACTCATTGAAAGATGCATGGACATAACATTGAACGATGTTTGAAGTTACATTCAAAGATTCTTTCAAATAAAGGTAAAGAGATTGTGCTACATAATGCAAGGGAAATAAGAGGTGGTAAAGAAGACATAACAATCCTAAGCGACCTTCAAGACAATGATGATGAAAGAAGAGAACCCATAAGCCTAAGAGAGGAAAAGTTTGGGTATAATTTATTGTAAATTTGTTTTGTAAATTTTGTAATTACTTGTTGTCATTACCTATTTAGGTAATTTTGTAAAGCGAACAATCATTAACTATGTTCAACAAGTAGAAGTTTTTCATTGATGTATATATTTTCTTGTTATAGTCCACATGTTATAGGACTTTTATGAATGTACAAGATTGCCGTTCAAGGATGTCTACATGTTTGTCATATGTTCACTCATACAAGTATTCGATTTCAAACTTGTGTGTATAGAATCTTTGTTTTCAAGATTGTATAAGATGACTATGTTTTGTAGGCAAGGTCAATCATATCATGCAACATTTTGCAGCACTGTACTTTTTATGTACAAGCTCACCTTGAAGACATTAAAGAAAGTTTATTTTTCTTTTTAATTCCAAGATGGAGTTAAGTTTTTCTTCAAAAGTTTAAATTCAATATGAACTATTTTTGAGCCATGTAAAGATCAAAGCAAAGAGAGTGTTCATATTCCACTCATCGTTCTTTTTTTCTTGCAACAACAATAAGGATCTTCACTAATTTTTTTCCAAGACAACAGGTCTTCATGAAGAAGATAGGTGAAGTGCCTTGATTGGGGCTTGAAGGACACCAATTGAAAATTTTCCATTTTAGATTGAGTTTTTAGGTGTTTTTGAGTTCTAGCCTCTTTGTAAAAACTAGGGAAGTAAACTTTTGGAGTGCAAAAGTTCCTAGTTGGGAGGTGTTATCAAGTGATCAAATTTTATCTCAAAAATGAAAGTGCTTAAATAAATAAAAATAATTTGATTATTTTCTCAATATTTTAGATTTATTGTTACTCTTTTTATTCATTCCTTTGGCTTGATCATATTTTTTTTTTCTTTTTTTCTAAAGACGAACAAAACTTGAGAGTTTGAAACATTGATACTAAAACTATTTATGTGATGGATTTAGAGGAATTTCACATATTACAGAGTTGTTCCAGCATACCTTTATGTTTAGTACATCCACTTATCCATGTGAACAACAACCAAATATGTCATATTTCTCTATGATCTAGATATCCAGTCAACTATAGAGACAAATATTTGACATATTTTGTTTTAAAGATCAAGATAAAGCATGTTCTACCATTAAATCATATAAATGATTTATTGTCACCATCTCATTTTTTTTTTTTCATACAATGTCATCCATGGTTGCATTGACATTACATTGTAGCTAATGGAATTGTTGATGGCATAATTTACGCTTATATTTAATTTTTGGAAGTCCTGAATGTGCTCCACCATTGACCCCTTTTGTTTGAGATTTATCAGTTGGCTAAAGAATGTTTTTTTCTTTGTATCCTCATAATGTGTTATAATTTCCTTCATAAAAATTGACCAAGTGACAATTTGTTTACGAGAAAAATGTGTTGCACTTGGCCTCGTAATATTGATATATCATGTTTCATTTCATCATCTTCAGCATGTGTCATAGTAGAGCTTTCAGGTTGCTTACTCAGTGTTTCCATTTTTTTTCTTCGGGGCATCAATTAATAATAATTATGTTTCACTATGCACTTTGTTAAAATATCTTAGATCTACAAGAACGCTAAAACCTTGAAACAAATTGCATCTGTTGCCCAACAAATCACCTACAAGCATATAATAGAGATATTGTTATATTTTATGTTTTTTATCCATGCAATTGAGTAATGTACTAATTTTCAGGAGATCTGTCACACTTATAGTTGCACCTTTCGAGAAATAAGTGCTAAACGAGCACAAGTCAAAGTGTTGTATAAATATGAAGGAAACAAACTGTAATAAGTAGCACACATATATCTAGTAAATCTGTAAAGAAATCATCATGGTCAATACACCAATACTTTTAAATTAACAAAAACTACTCACAAGATCTACAAACCACACTAAAAATATTAGGGAGGTGTCGAGTTGATCCGGTGTGTCTTACCAGCCCAGAACGCATCCTCTTTTAAAACGTCTTACCAGTCCAGAACGCATCCTCGTTTAAAATATTAAATCACACAGAAGAAACTATCATAAAATACACCATCCTCATTTAAAATATTAAATCACACAGACGAAACTATCATAAAATACACCAAAAATGAGAAGAAGAAGTTGACATTAGAATTCTTCAATTAGTATACCTTGCACCGTCTTTTAAAATATTAAATAATAGAGAAAGGTCCAAACCAGAAATATGAAATTAGAATAATGCAACAACCTCCCCTCCATACCACTACCCTACCCTAGACTCTAGAGTGACTCTATAGGACAGTCAAAGAACAAGGCATTGAGGCAAGTTGCAACTAGAGCCCGACACCAGCAGCCGGCCCAAAGAACCGCGGTAATAGGTAACCAGAATTTTTAGAGATACCCTGAATTTTCTGAAATATGAGGTCGAAAAGCAGCCCTTCAAATGACATTTTATAATGTTAATTTTTTTTAAACGGGTAGAAATCAAATTTAATATTTTTTGTGGGTAATTTTTGCTGAGCACTTCTCTAACGTGCCAAAAGCCTCGTGAAGAGCTACGACGTGTTCAATTTTGAATGGAAACCAATAAATCCCATGCTATTGGGTATTTAATGTCTATAAGACAGTTTCTGACAGTACTACGAAAGGGATAGCCGCCATCCACCATACATAAAACCATGCTATGCATCCGGAGGCCCATCTTAGATGTGACTACCTATGCATGCATGTTACGGATTTGAATTTATATTCGAGCCACCTCCGCCTCCGCCTTGATTGCCACCGCCACCACCAGTCCATAGGAACGCTGGCATATACGATACAGGATATACCAGGATATACAACGTACGCATTTAATTGACATATTAGTTTGAATTTGAATTTGAAAGCCCGCTTTCAAAAATTTAATTTCTATAACTGTGACCGCCTGGAGGGTGCAGCAAAAGGCTGCCCGTCCTGCTCTCTGGAGGGTGTAACGAAATGCGGTCTGGTAGTGTCGGTGGCCCTCATGGCGAAGGCGATGCCAAGGTCTCAAATCCTCAGCGCGGTGGTAGCACTGCTTTTCAGATGCTGGGGACTTCTCAGACATTGCACTCACTGCAACAGTTGCACGAAGACGCTGAGGCGCAACAAGATATACAACAGCTATTCTACCAAGTCCTCTCATGCTGCTAAATATTTCATCTCACCCACGACAGCCAAACAGTAGTCTCGATGACCTTCGTGAATGCCTGGAGATGAAGATTTATCAGGATGGAGGGAACGGTAGTTTCTCTGTACTCAAATGCCCAAAAGCCGCTGAGGTTTTCTTTAAGTTTAACTATTGAGGTTAGAATATATATCTACATACGCAGTGCAATATATTTTCATCGAAATTTTTCTTTGTTTAAATTTGTTGAGTTTGTTTCTTCTCAGTAACTTTGCGCAGTTACTTCCTCCAGAGATCACACATTTTCATTTATTATATCTTTTGTCTTATGCGTTTGCAGGTTTACATTTACGGGTAATGGCACGTAAAGGGTACTACTAGTTATTTTATTGTGAATACCATTTATTTTCTGCTCTGCCAGAGAGGTTTACAATGGCATAGTCTCGGTTATGCTTGATAAGTTTACACTGCATAGTCTCGGTTTCGGAGGAAAAATTTAATCATTGCTTTGGCAAAACTGCTGAGTATCCTAGAGCTTTCTACATATTTTTTCAAACATAAGAGAGAGAAAATACTGAGAGCCAGAAACAACTGCTATAGATCTTTGAAAGAAACTCTGGCGAAATGCGAAATTGTTTTGCTTTTTTTTTTAAATGATGTCTGCTGAAACTCTTACAGGTTCATGGGTTCATAAGATGTCTAAGTTGGACCATTTGTAATTTTGCAAATGATTTTTAAAGTTTGAGTACTCGTGTTTTAATATATCATGGAAATAGAATTGTTATATATCTATACATGTTTTGGTCATTATGGTTGTGAGGAGGTTATATTTGATTTTAATTTTTTAATGGTTATTTTAAAATTTAAATGTAAATTTTTTTTATTGAATAATTTTAAAATTATATAAAAATAGATTCCATATTATAAAATATTTTATCATAATAAGTTTTCTCAATTTCATATTTTAAAATAATTTTTATTAAATGTATTGGATTTTTTTGGTTGGAATGCAGGGAAATAATTGCTTTTTTTTTTTTTGGTGAAATTTTGATTATTTGTTATTTAAAATTTATTTTTGACTATATAAATTTAGCATCTTAACAACTTTGGTACATTTTGATTGGAAAGAGTTTACAAATCAATATTATGATTCCAATAAATCTTTACTAGATTTTAAACCTTTTTCACTAAAAAAATATACTCAAAAATCTTTTAAAACATATCATAAATTCAAATCAATTTAATCAACTTAAAAATATTAATTTTAAAATTTTAGTAAATTTTAATCCATTTAAATGTATGAACCACTGTTAGGATATTCCAACACATATGAAATAGTTAAGTACAACTTGGTCTAGTATAAAGTTAGGTATAGAGTTAGGCAAAGTGTGTTTCTTTACTATGTACATTTTGTAACTTACAATCTGACGGTCACGATATGTAGTGATCCGACGGTTCATTCTTTCCTCGGTATTACCGACACTTGATCTGTGGCTTAACACCCGATTGGTCCATGATCTCTATTTAAAGAGCATGGAGGGTCATTTGTAGGGTAATCCGTCTATGAGAGAAGCATATGTAAATTTTCATTCTTTTATTAATAAATTTCCTGAAGTGGCCGCGTTGGCTCAGGCCGTGGACTGTTTCCCTCTTTGAGGGTTTTAACCACGTCAAAAGTACTGGTGTATTGATCTGCGATCTGTTTGTGAGCGGTGTCCTTTGGTGTTCTGTCTGAGGAACTTACCCTGTAAATTCCTACATGGTATCAGAGCTATTTGAGGGCCGCGTCCGTTGGTGATCCAAATCTGAAGCCGGTAGAACTGCATCCGACTACCGTTTCCTAGATCTACTGTTTCTGTCTGCTTTCGTGCCGATAGGACTACTCTGTTGTGTTGGGAGCATCTGTTCCAGTGAGGAACCCCTTTCGTTTCACGCGAAAAGGTTTCCGGTAGCCCTAGCTGCGTCATTTTTAAGATTTGGAGGTATACAGTGTTTATTTGCAATTTACAATTATTTTCTCTCTGTTTATTTCGGTTTTCGGTTTATTTAGCTTTTTTTTTTTATTACCGGATCTATACCTTTCATTTTTGCGTATGCTCTTTGCCCTGCGACTCTGTGCGATCTGGGCAAATCAGAAATAGAAAGGAATGATTTTTCTCATGCGTATGCTTTTTTCCACTGCGCCTTAGTGTGATCTCGGAAAATCAGAAACATTGAGGAAAATATTTAGTTTCCGGCTAAAGCTAACTTCGAGCCGCAAGGTTCGTTTTTTTTGTATGTCCGTGTTGGGTTTTGTGTTTTTTGTTTTGTAGCGAAAAAGAGCTTTCTCAAAGCAAGCACGCAACCCAAAGCATCAACCCCCCCCCCCTCTCATTTTTCATTTCCGCACATTCTCGCACTTCGTCGGCGACTTCATCAAATTTTCTTCAAAAAGCCATAACTTCTTCATCCGGAAGCCGTTTTCAGAACCGTTTTTTTTTGAAACAGCCTAATTTTTCAAGATCTTTCCATTGAAGCACTTATTTTCATCATCTATAGCTTCATTTTTTTTTTTAAATGGAAAGTCCATGCCAAGTTATTCTTGATAGCACCAACTACTTCCAATGGTGGTCCTACATTGTGGATTTACTTAGAAGTAAAGGTCTTTACAGAATAACCACAGGCCAAGAGACCAAACCGAAAGATGAAGACAAGGCAGCTAAATGGGAAAATAGGCAAGACCAAGCACGTGGGTTGATAGGGATGTTTATTTCTCCAGATCTTAGATTCCATATTGCAGAACTTGATACTACTGATGAAACAATGAAACAAATTACTAAAGTCTTTGGAATTAAAAATGAACTTAAAGCCCATCAACTTGAAAATGTTTTGCTTACATTAGACCCCAATAATTTTTCTTGCATTGAAGATTTTTTGTCCAAATTCAAGTCCCTTAGACTTTTCTTGGAAGGTGTTAAGGTTAAGAAAGAAGATAGTAGCCTTATCTACTCCATTCTTACTAAGTTGGGACCAGCCTATTCTGTGTTTGTTTCCACCTTCCATTCTACAAGAGAAGCCTTCATTTCTCAAGGAAAAACCTACAAGTCCCCTTCCTTTGATTCCTTTTGTGATTCTTTAATAAGAGAACAAGAAAAACTCTTACAAATTGGTCTTCTTCATCTTGGAAACTCTTCTAAGAAAGTGTTAGCCACCCAGCAGCAACCAAATCCAAAGAATCCTAAGAAGTCGTATCCTAAAAGGAATGGTCCTAAACCAAATAAGGGTCCTAAGAAAATTCCGCCTCAAAATGAAAAATCATTTCAACAAAATGATAAGACAAATAAAAACAAATGGAAGAAGACTGATAGACATTGCAACTTTTGTAATCGAGGTGGCCACTTAGAATCCAAATGCTTTAAGAAGATGGAAGCCTTGGAACCAGCAATGAAGAAGCATAACATCCATTTGGAGCAATCTTCAACTTCAACTTCATCTTCAGGAATGACACTTTCTGCATGTGGTTGTCAAGCATCTCGGTCTGGCTATGCACTAAATGTATCTTCTTCTTCTCATTCTCATGAGTGGCTCATTGATTCTGGAGCTTCTTATCACATGGCCAAAAACAAAGCCATGTTTTCTTCTTTAAATGATTGTAACACCAAAAATATATATGTTGGTGATGATAGATCTCTTAGTGTTGTAGGGACTGGAACTGTTCATCTAGACAATGGTCAGTTTAATGATGTATTATGTGTTCCAACCTTATCCTGCAACCTTCTATCTGTATATCAAATAACCCATTCAGTTGAAGGTAAAATCGTTGAATTTTCACCTCATGATGTTGTAATTAAGGATCTAAGAGATCTTAGACAGATTTTAGCTACTGGCATTGCTGATGATTCTACAAGGTTGTATAAGTTTCACAACTTTGGGTCATCAAATCTTCCCTCAGTATTTGTTGCTCATAATGATGAAGTGAGCAAACTTTGGCATGAGCGATTTGGTCACTTAAACTATCGCTCTCTTCAGAATCTATTGTAAAGAAAATATGGTGACAGGTCTTCCAATGGTATCTTGCAGAGATGGTGTTTGTTCCGGATGTGTACTCGGAAAACATCATTGGGACAGTTTTGAAAAACGTGCCTCTTGGCACGCCTCAACCCCTTTACAGCTCGTGCATAGTGATTTATGTGGTCCACTTCCAGTTGCTTCATTCTCTGGCTACAAGTATTTCTTAACTTTCGTTGATGATTTCTCCAGACGCACTTGGGTATACTTCTTAAAACTCAAGAGTGAAGTATTTAACATGTTCTTGGCCTTTAAGGCCTTTGTTGAAAAACAATTTGGACATCAAATTCTTAAGCTAAGATCTGATAATGGCGGAGAATATGTTAAAAACACATTCATCAACTTTTGCACTGAGAATGGAATTCAAATGCAACATACTGTTCCATATACTCCACAACAAAATGGTGTAGCTGAAAGGAAGAATCGCACCTTAAAGGAAATGGCTAATTGTATGCTTCAATCTAAAGGACTTAGTCTTAATTATTGGGCAGAAGCAATTAACTGTGCAAATTACATAATAAATCGCACTCCTACTAAGGTTTTAAAGAATATCACTCCAAAAGAAGCATGGAGCTCAATCAAACCAGATGTAAGTCACTTTCGTGCTTTTGGAAGTGAAGCATGGGCCCATATTCCAGATGAGAAACATAAAGCTTTAGAACCTAAGAGTGAAAAATGTATTTTTGTTGGATATTCTAAAGATGTCAAAGGATATAGACTTATTCCACTTAAGTCCAAAAACGTTATCATTAGAAGAGATGTAAAGTTTGTTGAAAATATATCGGCCTGCAAGCCTAGTTCGGCGGATGTGCCACCTCTCCCTATCTCTTCTACTTTTGAAAATATTTCTTCTTCAGATGATGAAAGCGAGGATGAAAATCCTCCCCCACCTTCTCAGGATCCTCCTTCAGCTCCTCAGCTTCCAAAATGGGTCTGTGCTACTCGGGATGCAGTAGGTGATCCTACAGATCAACGACGTACACGTTCACAGTTCGATAGAGCCTCTTCTTTACTGGCTCAAGCTTCAATGAATTATGATCCTGACACCTTTGCAGAAGCTTCAGGCCATCCAAATTGGGAAGCAGCTATGAATGAAGAATATCATTCATTATTGGCAAATGATACATGGGATCTTGTTCCTCTACCAAAGGGACGGAAACTTGTTAGATGAAAATGGGTTTATAGAACCAAGTATGGACCAGATGGGAAAGTTGATAAACATAAAGCTCATCTTGTTGCAAAGGGTTTTTCACAAGTTGAAGGCATTGACTACACTGAAACCTTCTCCCCTGTTGCCAAAATGAACTCTATCCGCCTTGTTCTTTCCCTTGCTGCTTCTTTCAAATGGGAAGTCCATCAGATGGATGTTAAATCTGCCTTCTTGCATGGGGACTTGCATGAAGAAATCTATATGGAACAACCTATTGGCTTTATACAAACAGACTCCACCCTTGTATGTCGGCTTAAGAAATCCCCTTATGGTCTCAAGCAAGCTTCTCGAGCTTGGTATGCCAAAATGGATAACTTTCTTTTAGAATCTAGCTTCTCTAGGTGTCATTCTGACAATACTGTCTACACCAAGGAAGTGGGCAAGTCTCTTATCATTCTTGTTCTTTATGTTGATGATCTTATCATGACTGGTAGTGATCCCAACCTTATAAACCATGTGAAGTCTAGCCTTAAAAGGAAGTTTGAAATGACAGACTTAGGACACTTACATTATTTTCTCGGTCTTCAAGTCTTGCAATCCAAGGAAGGTATTTCCCTTTCTGAGTCCAAGTATGCCTATGATATTCTACGCCATTTTCACATGGAAGACTGTAAGCCAGCCCCTTCTCCCTTTCAGTCTGGAGTCAAACTTTCAGTCACTTGTACTTCTCCTGAAGTTGATGCTACCTTATACCGTCAACTTGTAGGAAAAATTTTGTATCTAACCCATACTCGTCCTGACCTTTCCTTTGCCATTGGCCTTGTTGCTCGGTTTATGCAAAACCCACATGAAAGTCATTGGAAAGCAGCTAAAAGAATACTTCGTTATGTTTGAGGTACAATTCAGTTTGGGATTCATTACAGTGCCGAAGCAGCTCCTCTATTGGTTGGTTTCACTGATTCTGATTGGGCTGGTGACCCTGATGATCGGAAGTCTACTGCAGGTTATGTGTTCACTCTTGGTTTAGGACCTATTACATGGGCTTGCAAGAAACAAGGTGCCATTTCTCTTTCTTCAGCAGAAGCAGAGTATCGTGGTGCCGTAGAAGCTAGTAAGGAAGCCTTGTGGCTTCGTCAGATCCTGTCAGAGTTTGGCTTTCAGCAGCAGCATCCGACTACACTTTGGTGTGATAATCAAAGTGCCATTCAACTATGCAAAGATCCAGTCCAACATCAGCACAACAAACACATTGAACTGCACATGCACTTCATTGGAAAGCTCATTCATGACCATGTTCTTGAAGTGCAGTATTTTTCAACAGATGATCAAGTTGCAGACATCTTTACAAAGGCTCTCACAGAGGCGAAGTTCACTAAACTTCGATTTATGGTTGGAGTCCAGGAAGTTGTCACTAAGGGGGGATAGGCTCTAGTGCCTCCTTCCTTCTCCTATTGTGTCATATTTGTAAATCCTTCAATCCTATCCCAAGTTGTTCTTAAGGGGGGATGTTAGGATATTCCGACACATAGGAAATAGTTAAGTACAACTTGGTCTAGTATAGAGTTAGGTAAAGTGTGTTTCTTTACTATGTACATTTTGTAACTTACAATCTGACGGTCACAATATGTAGTGATCCGACAGTTCATTCTTTCCTCGGTATTACTGACACTTGATCCGTGGCTTAACACCCGATTGGTCCATGATCTCTATTTAAAGAGCATGGAGGGTCATTTGTAGGGTAATCCGTCTATGAGAGAAGCATATGTAAATTTTCATTCTTTTATTAATAAATTGCCTAAAGTGGCCGCGTTGGCTCAGGTCGTGGATTGTTTCCCTCTTTGAGGGTTTTAACCACATCAAAAGTACTGGTGTATTGATCTGCGATCTGTTTGTGAGCGGTGTCCTTTGGTGTTCTGTCTGAGGAACTTACCCTGTAAATTCCTACAACAACTAGTAAATAAAGAGAATTTTTTAAAATGAATTCTAAAGAGGATATTCATTGATTTAAAAAAATATACAATGATAATCTGCCATTGAAAATTTAAAAAACCAAGAGTCAAAAGATAAATCAAATACACAAAATTCTATTAAAAGCAGGTCACAAGTAAATTGGCAAACCAAAAAACATATGATCAAGCATATATTAAAAAAATTCAAGTAGATATTCTTCATGAGAACATTAAAATTCCACACTCATATTTCAAGAGCTTTTGAAATTCCTAAATGGATACTATGGTTCAGATGGATTCTACAACATAGAACCATCACAAATAAATTACTGGAACATGGATTCCATGTTCCACATTTGAATATCCTTTAAACCATCACAGAAATCTCCTAGCTGGATTCTAGGAGATTTGCTAATCAATATTTTATTTATTTTCTCTACTCCCACTTTTCTTTTAAAATAGGTAGGCATCATTTTTCTCTCTAAACTATATATCTTGATCATGTATCTTTAACTTTTAAATAAAATATGTCATTCTACTTCTAGTCACTCACCCAAATCAGAATTTTATATTTTCTATCTAATCTTTCTAGACAAAAACTATTTTCGGAAAAAGATCATGTATATTTAACTTTTACATAAAATATGTCATTCTACTTCTAGTCACTCACCCAAATCATAATTTATTATTTTCTATCTAATCTTTCTAGACAAAAACTATCTTCAAAAAAAATAATTTGCAGAGAAAACTACATAGTTGTGGCTAAATCATGAAAAAACACAGTGGCTAAACAATATTTATGCTCTCAGAACCATGGCGAGATCCATTGAAAAATACAGAGAAATATATCTTCATGGGTGACCTGTTGCATATTTCTACACAGAATCTGCCATATAATTATGTTCCCTATGAGAAAATGACAAATTGAATTTTTTTAACATTGACCTTATCCAATGCATCTAGTTTATGAGCATTGTTAGTCCAAATGTTGATGTCTTCATTACCCAATCTATAATCTCTTTGAAATCTCTAAAAATTTCCATAGAAGCAATTCCAAGTCACCTTGCACAAAATAAAACCGCAAAAAAAAACTAAAAACTCTACTCTAATATAGAAGCAATTCCAAGTCACCTTGCACAAAATAAAACCCCCAAAAAAACTAAAAACTCTACTCTATTATTTTTGTTCTGACACCATTCTTCCAAGAGATAAAAATCTCCAAGCTTCAAAACAACATAAACCCGCATCAAAAAAACCTACTAAATTTTTTTTCCACATATCCTCCAACTAGTAAACCCTTGTAGAATTTTTTTTGGTTTTTCGCCCAATCTACATATAAAAACTTGTTACTTCAAGCAAGTGTATCTTACATCTACCGCTATCGCTTCCAAAATATATACATTTAGGCTTCTCCAAATACCCATAGAATGTAAAAAACAGAGTCCTATAATCTCATTTATAAATTTTACAAATTACACCATTAAAATAAATAAATAAATAAAAATTCTCGTTCTAAAAAAAATAAAAAAATACAAAAATACAACCAATGTTTTTAGTAATACCTTTACTACCACTATGATTCATAAATGAACTATAGTGTACTTTCATCCATTGATGTCATGCTAAGCCCATTTTGGTGACACAAGTACAATTTTAATTAGTTATTCATTTCATAAACATATGGACCAATTAAAGTATAGTGCTTCATCATTGCTTTAGTGGGGAGAGTTCCACATTGTGACTGGCTACATGCGCTCAAATTCCATCAGCCATGCTATTACTGCTAATTTTTCATTTCTTTAGTATTTTTTTTAATTTCAATTATTTTTCAAAATTTTAAAAAAGAGTAGGTGAGTCTGAGAAGAGTTGCATTAGGAAAAAAACCTAGGGGAAGGACATCAATTGTTGCATATTTTTTCTGCCATGACACCAAACGATCATCTCAGTATTGAATGGATTGTACGACACATGTCTAACAGATCATCCCACTTGTCATGGTAGCTGGGGAATTAACACCTGCCTCGTTCCTTATGTTTTTCCTCCTCTTTTAGGGTTTAGTTTTTACTGCATTTGGAAGGCTGTGTTATTTTGCTTGGGGTTAGTGTGTGGGTGTTCTTCTGCCCCATTGTTGTTCGATCGATGCCTTGATGTTGGTCAACATACACTGGATGATTGTGCTCGACTGGTTTCATTGCTAAGAGAAGTGGTTTGTGTGCTAAGAGAAGCAATTTGTGGGGGATTCAAGGGTTTGAATGTTGTGATTTTAGGGCTTCATTTTTTATGCCTCGTTGCTCCATGGTTGTAGTGCACCAGCACTTGGTACAGTCGTTCATTGTTGACTGAGCCCCAAATTTCCATCAGCTCAACAATGGACATGGTGGACATGGGGTTTTCGCACTCCAGTGGGTTTTTTAGAGGTCAAATTCTCTTGTTTGTGAATTTTTCTGGCATTTTCATTGGTTTATTTGCAATTATTTTTAACACCTTTGTGATTTTTGTGACAAGTGAGAATGGTTGGGTTCGCAGATGAGGTGTCGCGAAGGGTTGAGGTCTTCAACACTGATGCAACATGGTTTGTGTAGCTTGGTGGCTTCGTCAATGACTGTCTGGTAGGATTACATTCCTACTAGTTGCTAACTCTATGTTTTTAAACACATTCAAACCATGGGAAGTTTGTGCTCTTTAGTGTTTTTATGTTTACAGTTCAATGTAAATTTTGCATAGGGTTCATTGTAAATTTTGCTCGGGGTTCATTGTAAATATTTCCTTGTTTTTATGCTTAGGGTTCACTATAATTTTTGCTTGGGGTTCACTATAAATTTTGCAGGGTTTTTTTGAATGGGGTTCAGTGTAATTTTTCTAGGGTTTTATGTTTGAGGTTCACTATAATTTTTGCAAGGTTTTTTTGCTTGTGGGTCATTGTAAATTTGAGGAACCCTCATCTTTTGAGCCTCATGACCAAAAAGAATGAGTCATTTGGATCCTAAAAACCTTCTTTGTTGACATTCCATGGCCATGACCGTGCCTTCGACAGAAAATAAACATATAAAAGCGCTACTTTCTTTGGGGGTTTATATATTTCTCAAGGTTGTTCATTTGATCTTTCAAAAGTTGTCAAATCCCCCACCCGAAGGTAGTAATTGGGCCCTAATCCATTGCACATTCTATGATTACTTCCATCTCACTAGGAAGATTTTAGGGTTCACCTTAGTTTCTCATCTTGCGTTGCTTATAGTTCAGTGAGGGTAGTATTTTTCGCCATATTTTTTGGTTTCTTCTATTTTCTCCACATATATAAATATGCATTGCAATATGGCTAGCTATGCCTCTATAAGGACCTCTGCCCCAACCTTCCTATTAGAGGTATTAGACTTTCTGAAGATCCATGTTGCAACATCTTGGTGTGTTGTGCAGAGTGATTGATTTGAAAGAACTTCATGAGACAAATGAGAGGAGATATAACATGGGTAACTCGCAGGCCTCCCAACTGAATATCTCTTGCCCATTCTAGAATTTATGATTTGGTCTTTCAACAGTTTTGAGCCACTCCCTGGGGTACCTTGGACATTGCAAATTCCACTATAATTTGGTCTAATTTGTTTTCAATTTTTGTGAACAATGTCTTTTTTTGTTATCTATGTTTCTTTGGTGAACTATGCCCTGGAAGGAAGACTTAAGTTGGACATTGATCTCTTTGTTGTTGATGATCTGATCTATGCTACTTGTAACCTCTTTTGTTTTAAGTAATGAAAGTAAAGTATTTTTTTGTTCTTGCAAACAAAAGGGTGAAGTATAGCTGCTTTGCTCAATTTTCATTTACATAAACCTCATTTTGATTTGGTCTGAGCCATAATCATCAAATTCGTTAAGAAAAAGCCTCACAGTTTTTTGGCAACTTCATAGTTTCTATCTCCTTGTTCAAGGCTTGTATTTGAAAAATCATCCTTAGAGAGGGGCCTTGATAGTAAACCTCCTTACAATTAACTTATGCCTGAAAAGGTAGAAAGTTATACAGATAAGGTTTAGCTCAAATTAGGTTGTAGTTTGCTCAACAATTTAATCTACACTTGACACTCATATTTAATCCACTTGTTTGTCTCGATTTTTAATGATGATATACATTTCAGTTGACTAATAAGTATTGACATGAGTTGTGGAGTTAAAAACACCTTGGGATAAACAAATTTTCTTAATTTGTAATACTAAGGAAGTTGAGGATGAGTTCCATTTTGCGTTTGAGACTTTTCAACATGCCCAGATTCTTCTAGGATTCTTTCTTGTCATCCATTATGTTTGTTCCACCTTTTGTTCTCTATTCATAACAAGACAATTGTGAACTTGTTTGATTAAAGAGTTTTGAATCTGTTTGATTCAATGGATTCATGGAAAATTAATTTTTTTAATAGAATGTGTGGTATTTTCTCTTGTCATCCACTATGTTTTGATTGCATTTTCTTCTCTGGTCATAACAACACAGTTTTGAGTTTGTTTGATTAAAATTTTTTGAATTTGTTTGATCCAATGTAGTGATGACAGATCAAAAAAATTGACAGGATAACAATTTTAGAATTCCCGTCAATGATCAATTTTTGATAGTTAAAGTGCTTGCCTATTATTATACCTTGCTCTAGGAATGAGAGTTTCGCCACATTATTAATTTAATTTCCTATATTTCCCACATAAATGTGAGTAGTTTGTCCATGATATCTCTAAATACCCCTCCAAAACTAACAAGGCTAGGATTACCCCTAGAGGCCTCATCAAAGTTTAGTTTTAAGAAGCCAATAGAGGTGGCTTCCAGTTATCAGGACTTAAGGGAATAGGTTGGGGTTGTGGAGCTTAAAAAATTATGAAGGATTGGTTGAGCCCAAAAAGTGTGAGAATGCGTGATTCCTTGGAACTACATCCCCAATCTTGTGTAAACCAAGGGGTTGTGAGGATTGCTTCTCTTACCCTTCCCATTATGGAGCTCGAATAGTGTCCAGATTTAATGACTAATATTTGGATATTCTTATGTTCCTTTCCTTCCATCTTTCCCACATTATAAATCCTGGAAACCAATTTAATGTTCTATTCATTGTAATACTTGTAAAAGGCCAAAAGTTACATTCTTAAAGTGTAACATGGATATTGGTTCCATTCCAATTTGATCATCTAAAAATTATGGCCAAACAATTCCATATTTATGATGAAAATTTATAGTTATTAAGTAGATGCTGAGTTGTTTCTATGCTTTTCCAGCATAAGCTAGAGTCTACCTGGACCTTGAAAACCCCTTTTTTGGAGATTGTCTCAAGTTAATATCTTGTTTTGCATGAGAATCTAAAGAAAATGGTTCATCTTGGGCCAGAGTTTTGATTCCATAGCTTTTTCCATTTACTTTTGTTGGGGTGTCCTTCTATGCCAACTAACTATATGTAAGCCTCCTTGAAGCTAAAATATCCTTTAGGCCAATGTCCTTAGTAGAGGATATCTTTCCCAAATTGTATTTTAATTCTTCCAATTTCTAGTTCGTTTGTGATGGTTCCTTGTGTTTCGAATCTTATCTTCAATGGTTAGTGTGTGCACTTCTCCCACTGCCTCCATTGTTTTTGAGATTGAGGTTATACCCAATACTATTGGACCGCGACTCCACCTTGCAATATCAAACAAGTTTTTAGCTAATTAAACTCTCCTTTTTCCAAACTGGTCCATTTCTTATAGGAATCCTACCAAAAGAGGGTTAAATTTATGTGCCTGATTTCCAAAAACTTGTGAGCTTGAATTCCGAAGATGAGATCCATCAATTCCAACCCCCATCCAAATCAACAGATTATTGTTTGTTCATGGCATGCATTTTTCCTTCCATACTTTACTCCATAAAGCTTCCAGGTTTTTAAGACACCACCACCAAGTTTTGGCTCCTAGTGATTGAGTGAGAATTTTAGGGTCGCTTAGTCGTAGGCCCCCTAGGTGGTTAGGATAATATAATTTTCCTAGGTGACAAGGGCCCATTTTTTTTACTCTCTAGCTCCCCCCAAAGGATGGATCTCTGTATGTTTCTTATTTTTTCTAGAATGGCTTTAGGGGTTGCCAAGGATGAGAATAGGTACATAAGGATGGCTTGCAAAAGTAATTTAATAAAGGTAAGTCTAATAGAAAGGTTGAGTGTCCTAAAGGTCCAACAATATATTTTTTTCTCTATACTTTGCACGAGCTTTTCCCAAACTTTTGTTCTCAGAGACTTCTTACAAGGGAGGCTCCAATGTATTTAGACAAAAGGGAGCTTCATTATATACCCATTCATCTTGAGATGTTTGAATGGTCATAGGGGTATTGAAGAAAAATATGTTAGGCTCAAACATTTTAGGAAACCAAAAACCAATATGTAGGAATATTTTAGGGTTCTCTCACCTCTAAGTAGGATACAAGCATCATAAGTAGTCATTTTGTAGTTGAAATGTTTAGGTATATGCATGGTCAAGTGGGAAAGAGTGACCCCCCTAAGTAAACCTTCTTGAGATCAAGCACCATGAACAACACCTAGAAACATTGAGTTAAGCTCTTTATAGGGATTCTTTCACATTTGAGTCGATTAACACATTATACTTAGGCATAATTGATGGGTCTCAAGTCTATCATTGTAGTTAAGGGAAGGAAATAAGAACATCTAGCCATAAATATTTCTTATCAGCCTCAAGCACCATGGGCAAGTCCTTGAACCACCACATTATACCTTTGCTAGATACAATTTTCTTCCAAGTGTCTAATGGACACCATGATTAGGTTAATTATGCATCAAAAATGGGTCTATAGTCCCAACCAAGGTTATGAGTTAACAATAACAACCTTATGCCCAAACTGATGCTTGCTAGTCTCAATCACATGGAAAACACCTCTAATTGATAACCACGAGTCTAAAATATGAGTGCTTTACCATGGGATATTATGATGCTTTTAGTAACCATGATCGGTCTTTATAACTTATCAATGGTTAGGAAAGCATAAAAAGGGACTTAGGAATTTATCCAAGCTTCCAAGGCTTAAGCATGATGAAAGATAAATTGAAACACCACATACAAACTTTTTATGAGATCTTTAGCCTTTAAGTGGAAAGTGGCTACAATTAATTGGTTTTGGATAGTAGTGAGGGGTCTAAGGGCATAAGCCATGGTTGAAGAGGAAAATAAGGGCCTTACATAAGAAAATGAATATTGTAGGCTTTAGGCACTATGATCAAGGTGTCCAACCATGACACATGCATTCTCTCTGGTGTCCTTGACCCCATATGGTATTTTAGGTACCATTTGGTAAGTTTTGCATAAAGGGCATATGCCTTCTTCACTATGCATGGTTATTAATTTATGTAATAGGAATATATATTAAAAATAATTAGTGGATATACATGTTTTCCTCTACATGTTTAATGAGTTGTATTCTTTGGTTTTAGCTTACGATTGAAAAACCTATTGGATCAACCTACATAAATAAACACACATTCATTTTTCCAACTTGTTATTCTTATTTTTATTTTCAATGACATATTAAATATTATCCAAATGTTTGCTAACTAAATCACACAAGGCTTATAAATCTTTAAACAAATATAATGGAGATCATCTTTTCCTCCTTGATGATATTTATCCCCATTGTCTTTGTTATTCTTCCTTCCATGTCTTATTCTACCAAATCTTCCTCTAGAAGAATATTGTGACTAATTCCTCTCTTTTTGTGCAAGGCACACAAATTATTCATGGGATTGATAAGCTATATTCCTCTTCCCAAAATCTTTATCCCTTCTTGCAAACGCCTCCACAAGAGTGTCAAAAGTATCATCCTTGAGTTGGGAACTAACTTGTAAGGATTGAAGATAGTGATAATATGTAGGATAGAGGGCCTTGACAAAGGCTATGATAGGGATGTCCATTTTAATTCCAATGGCTTCCACATCATGCATCATAGGTCTAATTTATGAACTACTTCCAATTATGAGAGTGAGTCAAATAAATATTTTGACTTCATTAATGCATCATAAGAATTTGTAATTGGAATAATGTGATGACTCACCTCTTCTAGTTAGTTTGGAAGAGATCGATAAAAGTAAAACGATGGATCAGGCCGCAAAGCCATAAGAAAGCCACCCAAAAAACCTTTTGAATCTAATGAGAAGAAAGTCTAATTTCTACACCGTATTTCTAAAATTGAAACCACATAGGCACTCGATGACATAGTTTCTTGAATCATTATAACATCCAAGATGTGAGCTCGAATGAGCCACTTTAGAGTCAATTTTTTGGGGTTGGCCCTAAACCCCCTAATATTCAGAGACAAGACCTTCATTTTCCTTCATGGGAAGGGCGTTTTATCTAAGAAACTTGGATATTATGGTATTTTTTCCACTTAGAATGTCTTCCCTAACCTTAGATTGGGCCTTAGAAAGCAAGGATTTGTGATTGGCATGAATAACAGAAGGAGCATCCATGGCTAGATCACTAGACGCTGAGACATATTCACACGTCAAGGAAGATGAATAGAGAGAATTTCACTTAACATGGAGGTCAATAGAAACATAGAGCTCGTTTGAGGAACGAATGACCTTATAATCTACAGAAGGAGGTTTCCCACAAGATTTGGATGAAGAGTTGGAACCATAAGGAAAAATCGGATTTGGAAAGACTTCATTCTCCTTGACATGTAGAAATATTTTATAGAGGGAGAGACCTTGAATAGAAGGCACTAGAGACGTTGCTATCAGGGACATAACTTTGGAAAATTTCTCAAGCATATTACCATCATGAAGAATTTTATCTTTATTTTTTATAGGAAAAAATGAGGGGGTGTGAAACCACTTACCTAAGGAGGGATGATGATTGTCGTCATTGTATTTGAGTTTGGAATCCAAAGGATCCTTCTCCCTCAATCCTGAGGCCTCAATCTACGTGTTCAAAAGTTTCCTAATATAAACTTTTTTAGATGATTAGAATTTTTCTTTCTTGTGCAATTAGAGACGAGCTGACCTACCTCATGGAAAGGAAAAGAATGGAAGAGCAACTTCCAATAATCAATCTTTTGATTCCATGCAACCTCGTTGAATACCAATTCAATATCCTTTAGGAAACCTTCACTGGGGTTGATCTCCACTTACTTCCATGCCACTCATCCATCTTGCTTTGAAAGGAAAACTTCCTCCCAACAAACAAATTGGCCAATATGATTTCCTATTTTTTCCAAAACTGATTTGTTCTAGAATGGCGTTGACAAATATGTGAGGAGGGCCCATTTTCTTTTCATTCACATGGGGCTAAGCGAAGCGTCGAAATCCATATTCCACTTTTGAAGCATCAACCTAGATTTTCACCAACATTAGTCGGAGGATAGGAGAGTCCTCACTTCATCTACTTTAGTGAGGATACCACATAATTAAGCTTTAGGAAATATGTGGAATTGCATAAAACACTGATAATAAGAACCCAATTGGAATCGATCAAGTGTGGTAGAGAAGAAGGTTTAACCACCTTCCTAGCAAACCGACCAATTAGACCCCTATACATTTAAGTTGTAGAATGTATCAAAGGGGAATATCATCCTCTATTACCATTTAAATATTTGAATTTCATTGCTTTATAGGCTGTCACATGATGCTTATTGTGATTAGGGCTTGCTGTATCCAGAGACGGAGCATGCTTAGCAGAAGGAATCAAGCATGGAACCTCCAAATGTTGTGCATTATCTGGATGATTTGATGACAAATTAAATAAGCCTTGAGGAAAGTGAGACACTTCCACTATCATGTGAATGGGAGGTGAAACCAATGGGCGATCCTTTATAAAATAAATCTTCATGGGATGGGTATGAATGCCCACTTTAAGGGTTATCATCGCCATAATAAAATAGTTCATCATCCATAATAAACTTGAGAAGAAAAATGCCAATGAAAACTTAAACTGAGATGACTGACATGGAAATTGGAAAGTAAAATATGCGAGAATCCGACAATAGAAAAATAGAACCCAAAAAAAGAAAGAACCTCCCCGCCCCCCAAGAAACACGGATCACAAGAAGACCTAAGTGTTTTTATCAATATTAAAACACTTAGGGAACATAATTATATCGCAGATTATATTTCTCAGTATTTTTCAATGGATCTTGCTCGCCATGGTTCTGAGAGCATAAATATTGTTTAGCCACTGTGTTTTTTCATGATTTAGCCACAACTATGTAGTTTTCTCTGCAAATTATTTTTTTTGAAGATAGTTTTTGTCTAGAAAGATTAGATAGAAAATAATAAATTATGATTTGGGTGAGTGACTAGAAGTAGAATGACATATTTTATGTAAAAGTTAAATATACACGATCTTTTTCCGAAAATAGTTTTTGTCTAGAAAGATTAGATAGAAAATATAAAATTCTGATTTGGATGAGTGACTAGAAGTAGAATGACATATTTTATTTAAAAGTTAAAGATACATGATCAAGATATATAGTTTGGAGAGAAAAATGATGCCTACCTATTTTAAAAGAAAGTGGGAGTAGAGAAAATAAATAAAATATTGATTAACAAATCTCCTAGAATCCAGCTAGGAGATTTCTGTGATGGTTTAAAGGATATTCAAATGTGGAACATGGAATCCATATTCCAGTAATTTATTTGTAATGGTTCTATGTTGTAGAATCCATCTGAACCATAGTATCCATTTAGGAATTTCAAAAGCTCTTGAAATATGAGTGTGGAATTTTAATGTTCTCGTGAAGAATATCTACTTGAATTTTTTTAATATATGCTTGATCATATGTTTTTTGGTTTGCCAATTTACTTGTAACCTACTTTTAATAGAATTTTGTGTATTTGATTTATCTTTTGACTCCTCTTAGTTTTTTAAATTTTCAATGGCAGATTGTCATTGTATATTTTTCTAAATCAATGAATATCCTTTTTAGAATTCATTTTAAAAAATTCTCTTTATTTACTAGTTGTTCATACATTTAAATGGATTAAAATTTACTAAAATTTTAAAATTAATATTTTTAAGTTAATTAAATTGATTTGAATTTATGATATGTTTTAAAAGTTTTGAGTATATTTTTTAGTGAAAAAGGTTTAAAATCTAGTAAAGATTTATTGGAATCATAATATTGATTTGTAAACTCTTTCCAACCAAAATGTACCAAAGTTGTTAAGATGCTAAATTTATATAGTCAAAAATAAATTTTAAATAACAAATAATCAAAATTTCACAGAGAACAAAAACAAAACAAAAAAATAAATAATTAAAATTAAAATTAAAAAAAAAAAAAAAAAAAAAAGGAAAAAAGAAAAAAAAAAAATTACTTACCTGCATTCCAACCAAAAAAATCCAATACATTTAATAAAAATTATTTTAAAATATGAAATTGAAAAAACTTATTATGATAAAATATTTTATAATATTAAATCTATTTTTATATAAATTTAAAATTATTCAATAAAAAAAATTTACATTTAAATTTTAAAATAACCATTAAAAAAATTAAAATCAAATATCACCTCCTCACAACCATAAACGACCAAACCATGTATAGATATATAACAATTCAATTCTATTTCCGTGATATATTAAAACACGAATACTCCAACTTTAAAAATCATTTGCAAAATTACAAATGGTCCAACTTAGACATCTTATGTACCCATGACCCTGTAAGAGTTTCAGCCGACATCATTAAAAAAAAAAGCAAAACAATTTTGCATTTCTCCAGAGTTTCTTTCAAAGATCTATAGCAGTTGTTTCTGGATCTCAGTATTTTCTCTCTCTTATGTTTGAAAAAAATACTTAGAAAGCTCTAGGATACTGAGCAGTTTTGCTAAAGCAATGATTAAATTTTTCCACCGAAACCGAGACTATTCAGTGTAAACTTATCAAGCATAACTGAGACTATGCCATTGTAAACCTCTCTGGCAGAGCAAAAAATAAATGGTATTCACAATAAAATAACTAGTAGTACCCTTTACGTGCCATTACCCGTAAATGTAAGCCTGCAAATGCATAAGACAAAAGATATAATAAATGAAAATGTGTGATCTCAAGAGAAAGTAACTGCGCAAAGTTACTAAGAAGAAACAAACTCAACAAATTTAAACAAAGAAAAATTTCAATGAAAATATATTGCATTGCGTATGTAGATATATATTCTAACCTCAATAGTTAAACTTAAAGAAAACCTCAGCGGCTTTTGGGCATTTGAGTACAGAGAAACTACCACGTTCCCTCCATCCTGATAAAGTTAATCTTAAAGAAAACCTCAGCGGCTTTTGGGCATTTGAGTACAGAGAAACTACCACGTTCCCTCCATCCTGATAAATCTTCATCTCCAGGCATTCACGAAGGTCATCGAGATTACTGTTTGACTGCCGTGGGTGAGATGAAATATTTAGCAGCATGAAAGTGCAATGTCTGAGAAGGCCCCAGCATCTGAAAAGCAGTGCTACCATCGCGCTGAGGATTTGAGACCTTGGCATCGCCTTCGCCATGAGGGCCATCGACACTCCCAGACCGCATTTCGTTACACCCTCCAGAGAGCAGGACGGACAGCGTTTCGCTGCACCCTCCACGCGATCACAGTTATAGAAATTAAATTTTTGAAAACGGGATTTCAAATTCAAATTCAAACTAATGTCAATTAAATGCGTATGTTGTATATCCCAGTATATCCTGTATATGCCAGCATTCCTACGGAGGGGTGGTGGTAGTGGCAATCAAGGCGGAGGCGGAGGTGGAGGTGGCTCAAATATAAATTCAAATCCGTAACATGCATGCATAGGTCGTCACATCTAAGATGGGCTTCCTTATTCATAGCATGGTTTTACGTATGGTGGAGGCAAGTGCTATTTCATGGACTATAGAACTATAAATGCTCTCTTAACAGAGTCTAAGGACAGTCTTGGGAGACGGGTTCTGACGGTAAACCCGTGTGCATCCTTTCCCGACGAACAGATTCCGATCGATGTCTCTGTATGTATTCGCATTCATCCACCATGACTCATGCATCCATACGCCATACTTTGATAGGTTAATGCATGGAGCATACATGATTGTATACGCTCAAGTTTTTAAATTATGCGCGGGGTAATGAAATTCAAATTTGAATTCAACAGCGAAAATCAACCCCGCCCTCATTTCCTTCAAAAACCCAAACCTCTATGCGAACCATGCCCATTGTGTTCCATCCAAAGTTCCCTCCACTGCAGTGAAAATCATAAGGCTGTATAGCAGCGTCCAGGAATTCAAGAAGCCCACGAAGGCCGCAGAGTTGATGCTCGATAATCCCGAGCATTTCGTTTTCCATTCTACGGCCTTAGAAAACGGGCGTCGAATCTCAGCGCTTTCAGCGGACGAGGAGCTAGAATCGGGGCATCTCTATTTTCTTCTCCCCATGCATAAACTCCACTCATCGCTCTCGCCTTCTGAGATGGATTCCCTCGCGTTGCAGGCCGATTTGGCTTTGCACAAGTCTACTTCGAAATCCATGAGGCTCGCCAAAATTCTCCCCGTGTTGGGCACTCAGTTTCGCGCCGACAGAAAAGTAAGGGCCATTGATGGCGGAGATGAATCGAATGGAGGGACGAAAACGGCCGAAGCGCAGGATCTTAAAGTGTCGAAATCGGAAGTCGACGATGGGGATGATCTTGTGCAGCTGAAGAGATTGAATCTGAGGAACTGCAAATATTGGAAGCCTGTGTTGGAGACAATTGTCGAGTCCCCCAGGATTGTCCAGAGGACTATTGGTGCCTCTAGTCAGCCAGTTAGATCTTCCCTATTGTATGTACATTATATTAATCGCCCCTGTCCAACAACAACGAAAAGGGGCGATCATTTTTTTAGAGGGAATCTGTTTTAAAAATGTGTAGCAGGTAAGTTTGACTGAACTACAGGGGTTTTGACGGCCAGTTATGGTTAATAGCTACTCTATTTTATACACTTATTCTATTTATATCTGCAAGCGGTCTCTCTGTGTTTTTGTTTTCGAATTCTTTGGTGCAGAAAGGGATTATCCCATGGTTACGAAGTTCAAAATGGGTATGAAAATTTTTAATTCTAATAAATTCAACCTTCAATATTGGCAAGATTACACTTTTATTATGTTTATCTGTAGGGAATTGAATCAGTAATTTTATATTAAGAAATATCTTAACAGGACAAGACTCTATCTAAAACCCACATTTTAAAAATTAAGAAATATCTTAACAGAACACGATTCTATCTAAAACCCACATTTTAAAAATTAAGATGTATATAGTTATAGTTTTTTCTTATAATAATAATAATATATGTTATTGGTGTATCTGACTTTTTTGTTTGTGAGATAAAGGACCCACTTTCATACAATGATTTTGTTGCTAAACCTATTAAAGCATACATACTCTACTCTTCTGATTTTAAACCTGTAATTTTTTAATAAGAAACACATGCTCTTAACCCTTAAGCTTAAGCGCACTCAAACTTTATCTAAATCTCTCCACGATTAATTGTCTCAGATTCGGCTTATTTTTTCTAATTTCACAATTTCTTCTCTATAAACCCAATAACTTTCCATATCAGTTTCTTCCGCATAGACAGTAGTATGTATTTGTGTTCAGGCCGGTACTCTGCCTTAGCTACGCCTGTCAAATAACGAATACGTATGGGGTTAACTACGAACCATGAATATTTTCAGACGAACTGATCGAATTTAATTGACTTATACGGTATTATTTGCATTGAATGGTCATATTTTTGTATTTTTTCCCCTGTTTCGCGCGAATTTGGTAACTGATAGATTATCCCGCAGACGCATATAGGCCAGAGAGGGATAGTTAACATTGGATAGTGTTTTGCTGGACTTGAGAAGCTAACAACGGCTTAACGCAAACAGTACAAGGAGTTTGTATGATACTGGTATTTGCGCTGGCTGTTATACAAGATGGCCCCTCGGTTGACAATCTCAGAAGATTGTCGCTGGCTTGGAAATAGGTTATCGCGCAGAAACATATAGAATGATGTGGACTGTGCCGAGCGTAGATGTGGCGCCCCAATTTTAATCTATTTACGGTTAAATTACAACCAAAAATGTATGCGATCAATCTTTGGATCGAAAAATTTGTGTTTCTAACCGTTTAAACGCATGGATGGAAACAATATGTTTTGCGATTAAACAAATTGTGTCATGTGCATAAAAGGCTCTTCGGTAATAGTATGATACAATTAATAATTCAACGTAGATTGGTGTATACTAGGGTACACCCCAGCACCATGTGATCTGTGATAAAATTTAAGCTGAGAAAAGTTCCGAGTTGACTCATTAATCAAGAGTAAGTGGTCAATCACATGGTAGGGGTTTACTTCATTGACCATGTCACAATGTCTGTATTGGTTAAGGAATCAGTTAACCTTTTCCTGGGCTTAATTTTACTATCCCTATCGTGCACATTTTATTTCATTGATTTTCTTTCTTAATTTTGTACATATAGCTTGGGTTATAGGCTTTTATCGATACATTATTGATTTATTAAGGATGGAGCGTCTCCTGCTCATTGAGGTTGGGATAATAAAATTTTCTTCATTTAGATTGTTCGTGCAATAGCTAAGAATTTGGTGAGCACTAATAAGGGGTGTTGATTTTTTCCCTGTATTTCAAATTAGGTTTATGTTTAAGATCATAACCACAAACACACTGAAATACCACAACACTAGCATTTTGTATAGCAAAAAACATATAGCAATGAATCAACTCAGTGCACAAGACAATTTTAACTCAAAAAGTGTTATATTACAAATCTTAATACAAGAAACATAGGTTTCCCATGCCGGGGATCATGGCCCTTACAATCAGCCCTGATACAAGAAAGGCGATGGCTTGGAGTCAACAACCTATGACTACAAATCTGTTTGTGAACAAGGTACACTCGACTTACTTGTTGAAGGTGCACGCTACCATGGAAAATTTTAGGGGCTAATGTTCGCCCAGTGAGCTAATTTTCCCCACACAAAAGATTCGCAAATTTCCAATTTTTATAAAAGATGATTTGCCCAAATTTTAGATATAAAATTATTTTACCTTAAAAATCGCCAACATCATATATAGACTATATATAAAATCATTATAAATTTGAAATTTTTTACTAATATATCAATAAACATTTTATAGATTGCATATTAGGAATTAGTGAGATTCGCCAATGTTTTTAAACTTCAAGAAAATTTTCCATCCTTAAAATTTTCCTTACACATTGCTCGGCCCTTTTGGTCCAAGTACCTTGAACACATTATGAATGTCCTTTGCTACCTCTTCTATTTCTCACAAAACTTTTGCAACTTCAGAATGCTTGCATCTTCATCCAACCAATCTACCACTATCAACCTTCTTCCTGCTACAAGAGTGACTAAACATATGCTCATCAAACTTCCCTCTCACTTCTCTCCTACTCCTCCAAGATAGCTAGCTCATAGTGTCTTCAACAAACTACCCTCTAGCAATGACAAGGCTACTCTGTCATCACTACTTATAGGGTGTTCATACTTAGCCCTCTTATTAGTGATTTGCATCATCGAAACCTTGAACAAGGGAATCTGCCTTCTATTAATAGTGTGACTCTTCAAACATACTAAACATAAGGACTTCATCAACCATCCCACACATCAAGGATATGCCTCCTATACACACTAATCTTAGGGATCCAAAGATAGCCTTCTTAACAATGAAATGTCTACACCTTGATCACTACAGTAGGGCACAACATCAACCAACCCTCTTGAATGATTTCTGCTCCTGAAAATATCAATCCCTAGGGCACATAATTCTCCCCACATAGTTGCACAAACTAATTTATTTAGGGATTACTTCATCACACATTTTTGCTTGATTTTTCCCATGTCCCTTCACTTCATGACAATCATCCTGCAATCAACATATAACCCTATCTCTTTCCACACTTGCACACTCTTCTATCCACACTTTGATAGTATATGACCCCCTTGGATATGATCTCCCACAAACCTATGCACACAAACTGAGGTACAATGACTCTCAAGCCAGGGGTAATCAAGCTCCCTTAGTGTCTCAACCCTCTCCACTTGTACCCATAACTAGAGTGCAATTTATTATGACATTAGGATAGACTCTCACGATGAACTTAGGCTATTGTTCATGCATTGATATACACCTAACTAGGGCATCAAGGACTGTTGTTCAAACCATATGAACAAACCCTAAACAAAAAAATACATCTCCAACCCTATCTAACAACCCTCCCACAGTCCTAAACTCCTCGACCTCCTTGTCCAAAACAAAAGCAACCCTGGATAGACACCCTACCTCAACTTTTAGGGTTGTAACACATCATACTAGGCCACATAGGTGTCTCCATTTGTTGCGTTATGGTGTAAGGGTACTCAACCTTCCTAGTCACAGTCAACTTCGGCCTTTAGGACTATTATATTGCACACCAAGTTTGCTTCTCCCATTTATGTGGTTTGTAATAGAGATTTAAGCCTCTTGGCCCCTCCTCCTTCAAATAACCCAATGAACAATACTGTGATCCCCTCTTTGCAAGGTAAATCAGGCCATTCATCCACCCTATTCATGCCCAATACAAGCATGCAATATTCCTTCCAATGTCCAGCAAACCCTACGAGAACTCAATTGCTTTAGGATAGAAGGAGACCTCGTCAAGTGCTAGAAAACTTAGACAAAGACTTTCCTCTCTTGCTATGACTTTATGAGTGTCCTTCACTTGCCTTCTTTATATGATATTTCTCTTGTGTGGATGATCAAATGACTTGACCTTTCTTCTTCTTATAGTATTCATGAGAGAATTGATTAGCCCTAAAGGTCCATGACATAAACCCTAGTCAACTTTCGTTTGCTTCGTAAAACCCTGATTATCATTATAAAATAGGTTTCTTTCATTTGATCAAGACACTCCATGGTTGCCTTAGGTCCCCCTTGCTCCATTAAGGGTTCCCTCATGTAAACAATGAATAAAAATTATTTCTTCACTTGGTTTCACTCCCATAAATTTGGGCACAAAACCCACTACTTGGATTCACTTCCCACGTAGCCATTTTGTGGGTCAACTCCTCACAAACCTAGTACCCCAAGGGTTGTGGGAGTGCCTCCAAGATACACAAATAAACACATCCACTTAGTGAGGGAGGTACTTCCACCACTTGGAAGTATCTTGTCATCATCGATGATAATAGCACAATATCTAACATTCACCACTATAACATATGTTATAGAATGAACCACACTCATCTCAGTAGTGTATCTACCTCGACCTTGTTAGAACTTGAAAAATCACACTTCCATAGGGAATCTCCCTATGAAGCTATACTCCCGCTGAGTCTACACAACCTACATTAGCTTACACTTTTACTGAATTTATGTCCTTCCAAGGTCAGTTCAAGCTATGGTTGAACACTAGGCCTCATCAAGCCCGCAACCCAACTAGACAAGTGATCTCATCTTCCTGGGTCAAACCCCACATGTGAACATGACTCCAATATTTGATGTCCAATGTCATGAACTAGTGAAGATACTAGCCTACCATCATCTTATCCTTCACGTGGAGCCAACTCTTTCATGCCAAAGCATCCCTTGAGCACTCTCATTGATCCATGAAAAGTCATTGGAAGGCCATGATTTGCAACCTTTCACACAACAAACCGTTGTTCACTAAGTTCTTCATTAATCCACCAGAACTCCAAACCGTCTCACCACCTAGCCAGTCAAGGCCACATTTCCATGTCTTAACCTAGACCTTCTGCTCCATGTTTTAGACAATTTCTCAACTCCCTCTAAGTTGCTTCATTGTGCACAATCTGATCCACTCTCCCTTCAAAGTATCTCTAATACCAGATAGAAATTTCCATGACACTTTAGAATTAGGTTTATGTTTAAGATCTTGATCACAAACACACTAAAATACCATAACACTAACACTTTGCACAATAGGAATATTATATAGCAGTGGATCAACTCAGTGCACAAGACAATTTTTAACCCAAAACTTGTTATATTAAAAATCTTAATACAATAAATGTACGGATACCATACCAAGGATCACGACTATCATAATCAACCCTAATACAAAAAATACCAGGGCTTGGAGTCAACAACCGATGATTACCAATATGTCCCTGATTAAGGTACACATGGCTTATTTGCTGAAGGTGCGCACTACTCAACCCTTTCAATCCATGCACCTTGAACACATCTTGTAAGTCCTTTTCTACCTCTTCTGTTGCTCACAATATTTTTTTAACCTTAGAGTGTTTACATCTTCCATTGACCAATCTATCACTATCAACCCTCCTACTGCTCAAAGAGTGACTGAACATAGGCTCATCAAATTTCCCTCTAGCTGCTCTCTTGCTCCTCCAAGATAGATTACTCATAGGGTCTTCAACAAACTACCCTCTAGAAATGAAAAGGTTGCTTCATCATTACTGCTCTTAGGGTGGTCAAACTCAACCCTCTTATCAGTGATCTTCACCATCAAATACCTGAATTTGGGAATCTTCCTTCTATCAATAGTTTGACTCTTCAAACATAGTAAACATAAGGACTTCATCAACCATCCCACACATCAAGGATATGCCTCATGTACACGTTGATCTTAAGGAATCAATGAAAACCCTATTAACAATGACAAGTGTGCACCTTGATCACTGTATTAGGGAAAATTAACAACCAACCCTCTTGACTGTTTTTTCTCCCCAAATTATTAGTCCTTAGGGCACACAATTCTTCCCTTACACAGTCCCACAAAATGGTTGATCTAGGGCTTACCACATCACACATTTCTACTTGATTCAACCCATGCCTCTTCACTTCATGATAGTTATCCTACCATCAACATATCACCATATCTTTGTTTACACTTGCATGCTCTTTTATCCACACTTTGATAGTATATGTCCCTCTTACATGGATCTAATATCCCAAAGACATGTGCACACAAACTAAGGAACAACATACCTCAAACCGGGGATAATCAAGCTCCCTTAGGGTCGCATCCCTCTCCAATCCTAACCAGATGTAGACTTCACTCCATCAAGGCATTAGGACATACTTTAGGGCTAAACTTAGGTTGTTGTTAATGCATTGAAATAGACCTAACTAGGGAATCAAGGAATATTGTTCAAACCCTATGAAAATACCCTCAACATTGCAATACATCTCCTACCCTATCTAGCATCCCTCCCACAGTGCTAAACTCTTATGCTTCCTTGTCCAAAATAGAAATAACCCTGGCAGGGACATAACCTCACCTTTTATGGATGTAACAAATAAAAATAGGCAACATAGGCCTCTCCACTTGTTGTGTTGTGGTCTGAGGGTACTCGACCCTCCTAGTCATAGTCAACTTGGGCCATTAAGCCTCTTATCTTGCACACTAAGCCTGTAAATTTCTTTTCTACAGTCTGAAATAGAGCCTTCGGCCTCTCAACCCCTCCTCCTTTAGACAACTCAATGAACCATATTGTGACCCTCTCTTTGAAAGGTAAATTAGGAATTTCGACCACCCTATTCATGCCTAGAACATTCTTATGGTATTCCTTCTATAATCCAGTAAAATCCTAGGAGAACTCGGCTACTTTAAGACAGAACCTCCTCCATTGCTACCAAACTTAGAAAAATACCTTCCTCTCTTGTTTTGGCTTCATGAGGCTCCTTCACTTGCCTTCTTAAGATGATATTTCTTCATCCCAAGTCTTGATTTCGTCCTCCGAAATGGGCGATTTCTCATGTGCGCGGTTCTGAGCATCGACATGGTACTTGCAATATTCGATGACCTTCGAGAGTATCTTACTAGAAACGTTTGGCAGCGGAATAGCATTGGCGGTGCCAGTGTCCTCGATCATCATCTTGATGTTCTCAGATTCAAATGCTACAGCCTCAGTGACATCAAACAATTCGTTATCTGAGCTCTTCAAAGTCACCTTGCTTTCGCTTGCCATGGTTCCCCAACTAAAACGAACCGAATAAAAGATGATCTGAATAAAAAGAAATGACTGAATTTCTGTGTATAAGCGAAGAGAACTCGAGAAGTATGAACGAACTTTTGCTCGAACAATATGAGATGAGCGATATGTGGTAAGGGCAATGAGTCCATATATTTATAGCCTGATTGATTACCCAAATAACCATGGCATGGGCTTTTCGCTGCTTTTTTTAATTATTTTTTCTTAACTCTAGTTAACATAGCACAAATCTGGAGCTTTTAGGGTTTTCTTATTTTATTGTTTTATACCCGCTAATTGTTTAAAATTCATGCTCCACCTATTTTATTTTAGTGTATTAGTGGGCCAAATTGCATCTGAAATTACTCTTTGCTAAAAATAGCTAGTACCCCTGTTTAGCTTAAATGTAGTTAATAAAACAAAAGAATTAACAAAGACAAAAAATCATCATAAAAATAAAACATATTGAATGTCATCACCAAAAAATAAGAAATATGATTAACTAATATTATTTATTGAGCCGAGGGATGTGTAAGTTTATCCGCCGTTTGTTCCCTTTAAAATAAAAATAAAAATTATATTGTAAACAGAAAAATAATGTTGGCTATAATAAGAAAAATAAGTAAAAAAATGTGTTTTCAAAAATATTTCAACAAGAAATTTAAATAAACTAATTGAAGATCTATGTTAACTAATTTATGTTTATAAAATTGTTTTTTTTTTTTATTTTACAGAAACGAGTAGGTTGATGTATTAATTCTTGGCTGAAAAGCCATAATTCAAATTACAAAGAGGTGCACAGAGATCAGATTTCTCTTCTATCAGGATCCAATTGACTTCCCCTCCACTAAGCTTGTGATTTTTACTAGCTGTAGTTCTTGTAACTTTATCTATCTTTCCTAAATTGCTGATACAAACAAACTGCTTCATTAAAAGGCAGTAAAACATTTTAAACAGGCTATTTAAGGGATGGGGTCCCAGCTTTCGTCTCCATCTCTTAGGAGCGCTCCACGGGGGAGAAGCACCACTTTGTTGGCTTCAGCGTCGGCTTCTTTATTGTTTTCTCTCTTAACATGAAGGAACTCCAGATTCTGGAACGTGTTTGTCAGGACTCTAATTCTGCTCAGGAGTCTTGATAATCTTAAATCTGAGGGAGAGGATTTATCCACCATGGCCTTAATTATGGACTGGGAGTCCCCAAAAATAATTGCATCTTTGATGCCCAGAGAGATGAGCATCTTGAGTCCCTGGAGGAGAGCCAAGGCTTCAGCTTGAATGCTGGAGTTGAAGCCCACTCCCCAAGCATATCTAGATTCAATTCTGCCATTTGCGTTTTTAATGACACCACCTACTCCAGAACTGCCGGGATTGCCCTTTGCGGCTCTGTCAAAGAAAAGAGTTTTTCTTGCCTTATTTTTGCATAACTCAACGAGTTCTTCAGTCTTGAGACGGATTTGCCAATGCTTTAGGGGAGGAGGAAGCCTGACTTTGTCAACGAACTAGAGGCCCAGAGAATCTCCCCAAGCTGCGTCTTGATCGCTAAGATCTTCCCTGTCCAACTGATCTCCCACACAGTCCTTCAGGTGACTTTTAATTTTAATCCAGATTATTTTAGGATCACCCTTTTTATCATTAAAAATCCTTTTGTTTTGTTCCAACCAAATGTGCCAGCAGGTAATTTTAGGCAGGGCGAGCCAGGCGGTTTTGAAATGAAGGTTCTGAGTGCCACCAGGATACATGCGCATCCAATTTGCAAACAAGTCTGAGCAATGATTAGGAGTAGTGAAGTTAGTGTTCAGGGGACTTAACGCCTCCTTCCAAATAGCAGCTGCGAATTTGTAGGAGAGCATCAAATGAGCGGTTGTTTCTTCATGGTCTTCGCACAACGAGCAGCGTGAGGGACCGAACGCCTCTTTTTCGAAGTCTGTCTTCAGTCAATATCCTGTGATGGCAAAGAAGCCAGCAAAAGATATCTATCTTGGGGATCATTGAATGGGACCAAATCCCCTGCCAAGGCCTCAGATCAGGCGGCACGTTCAAATGCCAAGTGAGCTGTTTGTAACCCTGCGAGGCTATGTACTTACCCAGGATCGATGCCCATCCTTGTGCATCTGCTTTGCTGATGTTTAATGGAGCTTTTCCTTTTAAGTGGATGAGGAGGTTGGAGTATTCTTTGGACAGATGCGATGGCACCTCAAGATTTCCCCAGCTCTGCCAGTTGTTGTTTTCCCATTGAGATAAGTTCCACAGCGTTTTGACGCCAACTCTATCCATCCAATATTTTAACAGGATCAGAGAACGATCATCAACGATGGGGTCGCTGCCCATAATGCGGTCCTCCCAAATGTTAATACGCTTCCCATTTCCAAGGATCCAGTGCATGTGTTGTTTGATTAAGGTAGAGGCTCTGTCACACAACTTATGAATCATAGTTCCAGGGGTGGTGATAGGATTGTCAAGGCAGCAGGCTCTCTGCCCACGGAAGTACTTTTTCCATAACACAAGCTGAGCCCAACTCAGATTTGGAGCAATTATCCTCCATAACAGCTTTGCGCCCAAAGCAATATTTTGCTTGTTGATATTCTTGAATTGCAGTCCCCCTTCCATTCTGGGCAAGGAGATTGTGTCCCGACTTACTAATGGAATTCTCTTCTCATTAGCTTTCCCACCTTTCCAAAAAAAATTCCTAATATACTCCTCAATTTTCCTTGTGATGCCAAGAGGAGCCATCATCACTGTAGCCTGATAGATGGGAAGGCTATTTAGAACAACTTTTATTAGCACAGTCTTACCTGCTAGGTTGAGCCAGTTGTATCCCAAAGAACAAATTTTAGACTTGATTTTTTCCAGCAGAGGCAACCAGTCTTTACTGAGGGCTCCTTTTTGGAAGATAGGCAGACCCAGATATTTGAAGGATGACCAAGCAGAGGAGGCTGCAAAACCAAAGCAGTTAGAAATGGCTTGGATCATTCTGGCCTTTATATTCCAGCAGAAAATGTGACATTTGCCTTTATTGAGATTACTTCCTGAGTCCTCACAATAGACATCCAGCACTTCCTTGAATTTTTTAGCCGAAGGAAGGGAGGCAGCGCCCAGGAGAAGAGTGTCATCTGCGAACAGTGCATGGTTTATGCTTTTGACGCCTCTTACGATGCTTATTCCCATTATTTCTTGATCTGCCTGCTTTTTATTCAAAAGGAAACTAAGGACGGAGGCTTGGAGGACGAAGAGCAAGGGTGATAGAGGGCACCCTTGCCTCAGCCCTCTAGAGGCTTTGAAAAAGTCTGTGGCCCTCTCGTTCACCAAAGGGGCGATCCAAGGCTCACTGATACATGCCTTGATCTAGGTGGTGAATTTGGGGCCAAACCCAAATTTGTGCAAGACATCCAACAGAAATATGTGCCTTACCCTATCAAAGGCGCTTTCAAGGTCCAGTTTGACAACCATACCTTTCTCTTTCTGGGTCAAGCTTGAGCGGATCGCCTCTTGGACTAGGATAACTTGTCCACTCTCTGTCTTCCTTGACTGAAACCTCCCTGATTCTCTCGAATAATGGAAGGAAGAATAGATTTCAACATGTTGGCAATCACTTTTGTTATCAATTTGTAACCTATGTTACAAAGGGAGATAGGGCGAAATCTGGAGAAAGTGTTGGCTCCTTTTTCCTTAGGGATAAGGGCTAAGAAAGCTGAGTTGGTACTTCCTCCTATTTTCTGACAAGCTTGAGATTTTCGAACCATTCTGCCTAAATATTTTTCCACAATCTGCCAGCAAGTCTGCAAGAATCTGGTAGTGAAGCCATCTGGGCCCGGAGCCTTGTCAGGCTCCATGGCGAATAGAGCGGATTTAATTTCATCATTAGTGACATCTGCTTCCAATAATTGGTTCTTTCTGGTCGAGATCAGAGTGGGTACCTCATTCCCTAAGGATGAGGTCTGCCCCTGGCCCTCTTTTTCACTATACAGACTTTTGAAATGAAGGAAGGCAGCATTTTTTATGCTTTGGATATCTCTGTGGGTGTTGTTCTCTTCCTTGATTTCAAAGATGGAGTTGAAATTTTTTCGAGCTTGGGATTGCTTGTGAAAGAAAGCAGAGTTCCTATCTCCTGCCTTGAGCCAAAGCCTACGAGATTTGACCCTCCAATACTCTTCCTCGGCCAAGCTTGCTTTTCGAAGCTTTTGCTGGAGCTCAGCCTCCTTATCAAGGACTTCTTTTGTGATCACTTCATTTTCCACATTCAGATGGTGGTTCTCGAGGCATTCCTGAATCTTTTTCCTTTCCACTGCTGGATTGGGAAGGGATTTAGCCCAAGTTTTCAATGCAGCCTTCACTCTCCTAAGCTTTTCTTCCCAAACGAAGAAGGCAAAGCCGTTGACAAGCTGCTTCCATGTGTTTTTTACTAGTTGCATAAAGGTCTGCTCCTTGACCCATAGGGGGCTGAATTTAAAAGGAATAGGGCCTTGATCCATATGGGTCACGAGATCAAGTTTGATGGGTCTGTGATCAGATACACTGCAAGGGAGAATATGCATTCTAGATTCTAAACCAAGAAGAAGAAAAGAACTTGAACAAGAAATCTGTCTAACCTTGCAGTAATGTGACCCGGGCCGAGCCTTTTGTTGGACCAGGTGTATTTGCCTGATGAGGTTTGAATAAAATATTTTTGTGTTTTATATAAAAAGAATAATCAATGTGGGTTATCAATAAAAAAATTTAATACGAATTAATATTGACATATACTTAAAAATACATTATTAATAATCAAGAAACGTTTTAACTTGAATGTACATGTTGTGGAAATTATTTTAATGTCAATTATGTATATATTTACGTCGTAAGGCATTCCCCTTCGAAATCAACTCCCCCCTTATTGCACCATAAGATTATATGTTAGACGATTGAGAAAAGCTGAACCATTCGATCATGAGAAAGTATTTATGAATTCGTTGAACACTAGTATTCAATTCGCATAGGTAAAGACGTCGTCTATGAACTCCTGAACTTTGGCAATGAGCTCTTCAGCAGTTGATTAACGTGGTTGATTTCTGCCACAAACGATGTGTATCACCTAGATTTGAAGCTGCAGAACCTGTTATTAGAGGAAAATCGTGATATGAAGGGCACCGTCTTCGACCTCAGTGTGCTGCTGAAGCAGTTTAGACATGACTACCTTCTCTAGATGGCGTGCGCCACACCGGCATACATTTTGCCAGAGGTGATTATGAAGAATGGATCTAGTCTTGCATGGTTATATTGTTTGTGCTCCTCACGGGGTACCTGTCGTTCTAGGATGTGAATCTGATAGTAATGTATAAGAAGATCTACAAGGGGATTTCAAATGCCTGCCTCAGTTTCCTCTGAAGTTCGATGTCTGGTTATCTCGCTGCTAGACCCTAACCCTATGACGAGGATCATTGTTCCACATCTCATGGATGTTTCTTGGTTCTACCAGAGCTTGAAGCACCCGTAGGTCGACAATGATGTGGAAGTTGGACAACTGGAAGATGTTGGCTCAACCTGCCCCGACCCCAAGCCAACCTACCTAAAAGCCTTTGACATAATTTCCCTCCTGTCGGGTGTAATCTCTCGAGGTTCTTCAAAGGTGATGTCATAAAGAAGGAGGAGTCGAGGTTCACTTTGATTCAGCTGGCATCGAGCAAAATGTTGAAGTTGGAGGAGAGAAGTTGAGTGTATGAAATGGTCAGATTCAAGCATTTGGAAGAAAAACCTCAAAATTTAGAAGAAAGGGTTTGGGAAAATCCATGGATCTGATAACAAGAGTGAGTGATTAGGTCTCAGAAAACCTAATGTTGGTGCTGTTGGAATGCTCTAAATGAGTGCCTTCGAAAAATGAAGATACTGAGAAATCTGTACCAGAAAATCAATGCAGAGAAGAGATTCCAATCGTTCCCTCTGTATGGAAGAGACTTCCTAAGGAGATATTAGAGTTGGTCTTGGCCAGATTGCCACTGAAGAGAATCCTCAGATTGAGAACAATGTGTCACAAGTGGAACATATTATCATTGAGCAAGAGGTTTACCATACTTCATTCTATTCTCTAAGCCCTAAGTTTCAAGAAATGTGTTCTTGTTTGATGTCCTTGATGGTTAATGCAAAATGAGCTATTGATAATGGAAGTGCAAAGAAAGGCGAAACCCATTATTCTGTTTATGCGAATATGACATTTGAAAGTAATGTAATGGGAAAGGGGAGCTCCAAACCTGACCATGAAGGTTGCAATGGAATTCCATGGACCGAGGAAGAACACAAGTAAAAATTTAAGCCCTGGATACCTTTTCTCTCCAATAATTTTATTTTCGGCAATAATTGTACACACCAATGGTATTCACTTGACTTCAGTCCATTGCATAGTTTGTTCCCCTGTTTTTATATTATATATCAATATATTAAATTACTCTGACAACTCTGTATTGATTTGGATTTGTGTTTCTTTGGGATTTTTAGAGCTTCAAAGTTTTAGTTGTTTGAGATTCTTTATCATTAATTTATTGATCTTACCTATAAATTTCCTCTAGGTTCTATTCTTGTGGGACTGTTATTAGAAAAACATTATGCTGCAAGTTTTTTACCTTTATCTCTGTGAAAAGGAAGTACATATTTATATTCGTTTGGATTTTTTGATGTTATTGTTTTCTTTCACAATTTTTTTGACTGCCATTCCATTTTTTGAATGAAAATAAACAAATTGGATTGAACCATTCAATTTTTGTGATGGTTTTCTTTATGGTGAATATTTTGAAACTTTTTAGAAGGATAATGCTTATGTTCCTCCTATCTGGTTAATTTCTTGAGGACCTATCCTAAAAACTTAATAAACAAATTTTAGGCCACCTAACTAAGGTTGTCACAACTGATAATTAAAATAAAAAGTCGTTGCCAAAGTAAAAACTCTTAAAGTAGGTTTGAGGCACTCTAAGAGCCTGCATACATTAGTTGGAATTTATCAAATGTGTTCAGGGTGGAGACACTCTAGATCTTCTCTTAATGATCTAGGTGGCTCTAGGGACACACACACGACAAAGAGGGCTTATGAACACTAGAAAATAAAAATGGTCAGAATGATTTCAAACTAGGACTTGAGTGTATATATCATCATCTTGATCACGGCAATGTGAATAGTTCGTCAATCCGAGCTCGTATGAGGGAGAACGAGCCAGTCAAAGTTTTGGTCAAAGTTGGGCTGTGGGCCAGGTTTGAGTGTCATACAATTTGATTGACCCAAAGGCATGAAACTTAGCTCTCGAAGTGGGCTAAATTGTTGCCTCTTTAATTATTCTAATAAGCCTTATGTTAGACAAATTTGAATAAATTGCCCTATTATTAAATATATATATATATATATATATATATATATATATATATATATATATATATATAACAAAAGCTATGTTTAAATATGGGCCGGTGGCCACGACCCTGCCGGACCCTCCATCAACCACCATACAATGTTCGTATTAATGGGGTGGGCGGGCCACCTCCGGTGAACCCAGCCCACATCCCTATCCACAAACGTACGCACAGTTAATGGGAGGTCGGTGGGTATCGAGCCTATGCCAGCCACGTCGGCTGGCCCGCGACCATGCGGCGGCAACATGGCATGTCAAATAAAACAACGCGACTCCCTTTTAATGTACACCACGCTGCCTTTAATACCACGCAGAACTGATGGCAAGAAATGTAGCACAGGCCACCAAAACAGTGGAACCACCGCCCAATAATAAAATCTAAAAAAAAAAGATTTTGCACGTTAATTTGGGAGGGGTGGAATTTGATCCCCCAACCCCTCCTCAACCATTTTCTAAACTCTACCATTGCGCCAACCAACCCCACATGGATTAATCCACCCAGGATTTACATATAAACTCATTTTTGTCAGTGCACCCAGGAGCAGATGGAGGAACCAGGAGCGGCCATAGATTTTGAGACAGAGGAGGCATGATATTCTTTGATGCCCAAAGATTCTCTGGGGAGGTAAAAAAAAAATTGTCAGAACATAGTCAAGTTTATAGTCGTTTTTCATGGTTTTCTGTAGTGATCGCAATGGCGGGGTCAAATTCACCTTTTGAGTTGTGTATTTCCAGTCCACCCATGGGAAGAATCTTTGAGGAATCTAGGGGAATCTAAAAGATTCATTGAGTCCCAGATTCTCAATTTCTCATAATTATGAAATTTGACAATCGATTTTGCACTATTCGATTCCACAAATCTAATGGTACATTCAGATTTTTCATTTTCACACTATATTCTTCAGCCACGTTTCTAAGTGGAATGTAGGTGTTAGCATTCATGTGTGAGCAACAATTTCCATGCGATTGATGCCATCCAATCGATGGCACAAACAGCTTCAGCAGTTTGACATCCGCTTCTTCAGATCGCCCTTGGTTGTGAAAATGTTTTTCTCCTTGATCTGCCAGCTTACATGCACATCTACTCAGTCGTGAATGCAGATTGCTTGAGATTGTTTGAACCTTCAATGATTGAGGACCCTGAAGAGTAGAGTCAATTTCCTTCTGTTGATGATCTACTATCGGGATTGGAGATTAGAAGGGAGATTCAGATCAAAGAGTCCAAGTGACCAAGAGAGACAGTGAACAGTGAACCCTGAGAGGAGGACTGAGCATAGAGAGTAGTAAAGCCAAGCAGAGGAGACAGAGGGCCGAGCTGACCATAGGCAGCATCGAGCACCAGAGAGCTTGAAGAATCAAGCCTTCCCATAGAGGAATCTGTCTGGATTGAGCATCACAGTTGGCTCTTTCCACTGTAGACCGAGGGTCACAGAGCGGGTAGGAAGAACAAGAGTCTGTGTACTCCAAGTGGCTTGGGGAATCCAAGAACCACCCTGCCAAGAAAAATCTGCTTTAGGAGAACTCATATTGAGTCCCTGTATTGTAATTTCTCTACTCAAAGACATAATAAAACAAGGCCACCACTGAAGCTGGACCGGAGACGTAGCCCTGGAGAATAGGGTGAACTCCTTATTAAAAATTGCTTGTGTCTTTGTGTCTGCTTACTGCATTTCTCTGTTGTCTTTCCATTCAAAATGTCTGTGTATTGGAAATCTGATCGATTTGTTGTTTCAATAACACAGAACACACACACCAGCACATGAGTCTGTAATACCTTCTTGTTAAACAAATCTTTACTGAGGTCACTCATAGGGTGATTATCAGATCAGATCCCCAGAAATTTGGAATCCTAGATGCTGAGGCATCTAGGAACTATCTTTCTTTGGTATGTCAACCTTTAGGTGATAAGGAGATATACACTATCACAAATTTCTATGGACCTCAAAAGCAAGAAGACAAACTCAAGCTTCTCACCTCCCTTGAGGAACTAAGAGCAAGACACCCTAATATGCCTTCGATCGGTGCAGGATATTTCAATATGATAAGATCTCTTACAGAGAAAAAAGACGGTATCAGACAGCAAGGCAAAGACTCCATGGCCTTCCAGAACTTCATAATGAACATGGGGTTAGTGGACACTGAAACAATAAATGGGACCTTCACCTGGAACAAGAAGAGGTGAGGGGCTTCATAAGTCACCTCTAAACTAAATAGATTTATTATAGAGGACCTCTTTCTCTCAAGCCCTCCCATGACAGTTTTTATTCTTCCCTTTAGAGGTTCGGACCATTGGCCTGTACAACTGGAAGCTACTTTTATGGGTACACCAAGAAACAGACCTTTCAGGTTTGAGAATGCCTGGATCTCTCACCTTGAATTCACCAGTAATATTGACAAATGGTGGAGAGAGGATCTGAATATTCAAGGCACTAGAATGTTCCTGCTCCAACAGAAACTTAAACATATCAAATCTAGGCTTAAAGATTGGAACAAAAAGGAATTTGGCAATATCTTCAGAGCCAAAAGATAAGCTGAGCAGAAACTCCAGGAGATCAATCAGATCAGCATCATAGAAGGCTTTACTGAGGAGCGGAAAAAGCTAGTTGATTCTTTGCAGGAAGAATGGGAAGATAGGTGCTTGCAAGAGGAGATTTTCTGGAGACAGAAATCAAGGATACAGTGGATTAGAAAGGGAGAAAGAAACATGAAGTTCTTTCATAAATCCACCATGGATCACAGGGCACACAATAGAATCACAAAGCTCAAAGATTCTCATGGGAGAGAAACTGTCTCTCACAAAGACATGGAATCTGCCCTTGTACAACATTCCCTCAGTATAGCAGAGGAGCCTCTGGAGGATAGATCCAAGTTCATCAACCATTTCACTTAGTATATCCCATAGCTAGTTACCAGAGAGAACAACCACAACCTTAACAGGCCAGTGTCGGAAGAGGAGGTCAGTGAAGTGATCAATGAGATGCAAAATGGAAAATCTCCAGCCCTAATGGGTTCAATGTAGACTTCTTCAAAGCATGCTAGAAACCAGTCAAATAGGATATCCTTGAGGTGGTGGAAGACTCAAGAAGATCCAAAAGGGTTATGAAGGCGTTTAACACTTCCTTCATAGCTTTGATACCAAAACAGGAAATAGCCATGACTCCGGACGGTTTCAGACCTGTAGCTTTATGTAATGTGGTGTATAAAATCATTTCCAAGGTGATCGCCAATAGACTCAAGCCCCTTTTACTAGCTCTCATCTCAGAGGAGCAAACGGGCTATGTGGAAGGAAGATAAATCCTTAATAACATCATTTAAGTTCATGAGGTAGTACACTCTCTCAAAAGCAACAAACAAGCTGGTATGATCATTCAGCTGGACCTAGCGAAAGCTTATGACAAGCTAAGTTGGTCTTACATAAAGGTAGTTCTAAGAGCCTATGGCTTTGACCAAAACTGGATAAGATGGGTTATGGCACTAGTTACCATGACCAGTTTCTCCATCCTGCTTAATGGCACTCCTTCAAGACTCTTCACACCCTCAAGAGGTCTTAGACAAGGGGATCCACTCTCACCCTTCCTCTTTGTTCTCATTATGAAAGGGCTAGGCAGAGTAATTAAAATGGCACATGCTGAAGGAAGAATCTAGGGTATCAAACTCACCTTGGATGGAGCGGCAAAAACTCATCAACAATTTGTGGATGACAGAATGCTGCAAGGCATACCCAGAGTCAGGGAAGCCAGAACGAACAAAGATATCTTAAATGACTTTTCTATGGCAGCTGGCACAGAGGTAAGCCTCAACAAATCAAAAGTTTTTTCTTTAACACTGACATTGCTATTCAGAGAAACATCACTAGAATTCTTGGGTTTCAAAGGGACCAGCTACCTTCCAAGTATCTAGGCATACCTCTCACAGATAAACCTCTAATTAAGGAAGTGTGGGAGCCAATAATAAATAAACTTTAGGACAAGATCAAAAAATGGACATGCATGTCTTTAAATTTGGCAGGGCACCTTGTGCTCACACAGGTTGTCCTGTAGGAAATTTCCATGTTCATGTTCTCAACTCTTCCTGCTCCTAAAGGAATTAAGCAACAAATAAGGGGCATACAAAGGGACTTTCTATGGGGTAGAGGAGAAGATAAAAATAAATGGGCTTTAGTAGCCTGGGACAAGATCTGCAAACCCAAGAGCCATGGTGGCTTGGGGCTTCATGATCCTGAAACCATCAACAGAGTTTCGGGAGCTAAATTCTGGTGGAGATGGATCAAGGAATCGAGAACTCCCTAGGCTAAGATTTGGAAACAAAAATATGCTAAGAATTGGCAGGAGAAGGATCACATTAGAATGTCAGGGCATGTTAAAGGCTCCCACATTTGGAACCTTGCCTGGGAAAATAAAGGTATTGTTCAGCAATATAGTTTCTGGGAGATTCGAGCTGGGAACCTAGCACGATTTTGGGAGGATAACTGGAAAAAGGAACCCAACTTATATAAGGATGAATTAGCAACTCTCAAGAATGACACAGACAACAAAGGTCTACTTATGGTAAATGACTTCTGGGACCAGGTAAGGAACAATGGAAAATGGAGAATTTGGAAGGATCTAGGCCATAGTGAAGAGAGCCCTCTGAAGGCCCAGACAGACTCTCTTATTCTGGATCTAGAGCATAGGAGGATTCTGGTATCCTTCTTTCTTGACCAACTAAGACGGGGAAAGAACACCGAAGGAAACTTTAACCTCAAAGAAGCTAAACAGGTAGTAACAGGATTTAACTACCTAAAACTTGATCAAGTTTGGAAGAATCTTTGGCAGAGCCCCCACTGGATGAAAATAAAGTTATTTATTTCGCTAGTTCATCAAAGGAAAATTTTAGCTTGGGAGAATCTCCTAAAAAAAGGCTTCACTAGACCATCCAAATGTTACCTTTGTGGCTCACAAGAGGAGACAATGGATCACCTTCTCAACCTCTTCCCTTTCACCTCTATCGTGTGGGAATGGGTGGCCTCAATCTTTAGGCACACTGATAGGAATAGACTCAACATCTCCAACACTTTGAATAATTGGAGGAAAAACTTCTCAGGGAATGAAATCATTAATAAAGCCTGGACTCTGGTTCTAGGCTTTGTCATCTAGGATGTTTGGAAAGAACGCAATAGTTTGATATTCAAGAACAAAGCAAGCAATCCCTAGCACATAATTGACCAAATTTTAAGGCAGATCAAAGACAAAGTCAGAAGCTTGTTGAGGAAACTTCCTAAGGACCCTCCTATGCCCCAAGATGTGTGCATTCTACTACATTTGGGTCTCCAGTCTATAGATCCTGTTATCACCCCGAGAAACTCTCCTAGGTTGTATCTCAAAGATGCTCGGGAAAATTATAAACTCAACAAAATGTTGGAAATGGCTGAATGGAAGGAATGATGCTTGTTCAAGCCAGATAACCACTTCTACTATGCTTAACTGCAGACATGGGTGAACACCCCCAGACTACAAGGCTTTAGACCACCAACTACTCATAGTTTGAGGATTAGGTGAACATGGAGAATACTGACCATACCAGCAGATGCACAAGACCATGTGATGGCTGGCTGCAACCAGTAAAGAGGTCTGCAAATCTATTTCCTAATGCACAGACAGGATGACAACTCTCTGGCACTAAGTAAACAAAAACCTGCATAACACATTCAATGATACATACTAGACTTCAACACAGAGGTGGGATGACAGCCCCTCTAATGCTAAATATCAAGAGCACATGAACAAATGAATAACAGGCATAGCCTAGAACAGATAGAAATGGAAAGTGAGCAATAAACAACAAAAGAAGCTTGTATTAGCTGAAAATGAAGACCATACGCTGCAAGTATCAAAGTAGTTATAGTCTCTAGAAGTTGAACCTTACATCAAAAAAACAACCATCAACCCTGATTACATCTATGTTCTGGGTATATATAGAGTTTGATTACAAAGATATCCTGATGTTCTATGCGTGGAGGGGTCATAATGGACCACCAACCGCTTTAACTCTGATGGCGCCTCTGCTACAATATGCTTGCTTCAATGAATTAATTTGACATTCTCTGGTGCTCTATTGTACTCCTCGAGCAGGTGGAGTGTCGTAAAGGAGGAAATCCCTTAATTGTTGGATGTGCTGATTTGCCCGAGTCTTGTCCTTTCCCTTCTCGGCCATCCTATTTGTTGAATGTGGTGGTTGAAGAGTAACTGCACGGAGTGGTGAACACTGGCCACCTTCGTCCTTTCGGGAATATGAAATGGCTATGTTGCGCTATCTATGCTCCTTCATCACTCCTGTTGCGGGTTGCATCGTGTTGTGCTATCGCCTTTCCACTTCCAACCTTCTATCTCTGTCTCTCGGCCTCTTTTAGGTGATGGGATGGCTATTCAGGCCTTTGTGATCTCTTGAAAATGTTTAATAATGATTGTTTTCTGTTGTGTACAGAAATGTTGTAACGCTGAGAAATCTCGCCCATTCTACTTCTTTCGGACTTCAAAAAGTCCACAAACATGATTAATTCCTTTATCGGGTCCGCCCTTCAGGTTGCTGTCGCATATCTTAGCCGACCGGTTCCCTCGCTTCCCTTTGTATTTTCATTTATCTAACGAAAATATACCAAATACATTGAAAACGGCTTGTGCGCGGATTTGAAATTTTATAAGAAATCATTTGTAGTGCCATCGGGTCCGACCCATCGAGTCGCATGCATGTATATGTAAAGGCCCTGCCCCTTTGGTTTCCACCGATAGCGATATTATTGTGGACCCGACAGGCATTGTAACATGGTTTAATAGCAATATCGCATCTGATAGGTGCAATCGGTAATCGGCCATCGGCAATGTTATAGACATGACTTATAAAAGGCTTCCTGAAAGCTGCGATTGTGATTGCGATAGGATATGGCTGTCTGCTAAATGAAGCGGTGATCCGAACTTAAACAGGAACGCAACAAATTATAGAGATAACCATAAACACAGATATGCAGTGGAAATAATACTTCATTTCATTAATGTAAAACACTGAAATATGCTTACAAACAGTAATGGAAATAAACCAGCTAGGGCGATGGTAGCTTATCTCTGAGCAGAGATGTGGTGGCTACATGCCTCTGAACTTTCTTACAATGAGGCTCAAGGGCCTTTTTATTATTGAACAATAAGAGAAAACCCTAAACAACAAAAACCCTAACCTGAGGAGATGTAACACCAAGAGTTTGTGGGCCCCGTTGGGGTGAGTTGGATAGCCAACTTCCCGGGGTCGCGAATTGGTCATATTATCTCTGTTTGATGCACATGATAGCCCATTGGAAAGATCTCTCAGAGGACTACGACGAAAAAGATGATTTTTTGACAGAAAAATCGTTGGCAGTAGATTTCCCAAAAAACGTTGTTTAGGGTCTCAAAACGGCTCCAGAAGTTTAGGACCTGAAAGACTGCTAAAAATAGTAAACTATGCTATAATTAAGGAAACTGAAAAACTGAAAGAAGCACTGGTAGGGCTCCAAGTGGAATTAGCAGGTGGCCACCAATATCCACCTGGATCAAGCGGCCCTTGTGTATGCCTTGGACCCTTTTGAGCACAACCAGGCAGACCAACCCTATCTCTGATCGTAGAAAATCCTCGTTGTATAGCAGAGCTAACACTAGCTCCTTTTAGGGATGAGATCCTCCTTATGAGGTCTCAAGAACTTGCAAATCAATGCCTTTCCTGTGAAAAACAAATTAGCAAAATTTCCTAGTGTTCCATTGGGCATGGAGTCTACTTTGCTTACACTAAACTGATAAACAAAATATTCACAACTTTAAGGCCAAAAGACCTTAAACCACATAAATTTTCAGAAAACGCCCATTAACTGGGCCATCAAAAACTGCTTCTCCTTCCATGCTTTTCAGCATAAAGGTATTGTTCCCTTGAATCTGAGAAATGATAAAAGGCCCTGTCCAGAAAGCATCAAATTTCCCATGGTTTCCTTTCTTTTCTTTCAGTGCAGCCCACTTTAGAACCAAGTCTCCGACCTGAAAATTATCTGTTTTTGTCCTCTTGTCAAAAGCTTCCTTGATCTTTTTTTGATTTGTTGCATCCTTTTCAACCAGTTGTTCTCTGATTTGATGTACCTCTACTAGATTAGTGATCCTTTTTGCCATGTCTTCCTCCTCATTTTGTTCTCGTTGCAAGAACTTTGCCACAGGGAGAGTTAACTGAATAGGGAACACAACCTCAGTGCCACATACCAGCTTGAATGGAGAATTCCCTGTGGACTTCTTGAGGGTCACTCTGTCGGCCCATAGTGCATATTTGAGCTTAGAATCCCAATTCTTTTTATTGTCTTCCAACAACTTTTTTATTTCTTTTTCAATCAAAGGAAGTAGCATAGGATTTATTGGTCTTGGCTTCTGTTTGAAAGGTATGGTTTCTTTCTCTAAAGGGATTCTATGCGGGATGATCTTTTTATCATATGTTTTCAAGTCGCTATATTCCCAGGCAAAGACATCAGCAAATTGCTTCATTAAATTGTAGTATTCAACACTTTGGTCAACAAACAGATGAGTGGACAGATTTATGTATCTAGGTTGACTTGGACTCCCTATATCATGCTTACAGACTGTAGATTGATCTTCTTTTTTGGCAGTTTTATAGGGCACGTCATTTTGGTCAAACAGTCTTTCTAGAGGAATTAGAGCCTTAGGAATATGATTGCTAGGAATCTGGACAATGCTATCTTTGCCAATTTTATTTCTAAGCTGAGACTGAGGGCTTTCTTCCAAGGCTTCATTCTCTTGGTTGATTTGCATTTCAGAAAATTCATCAATGACTTGCAAGAACCTATTCTCTTCATCATCGTCTTCAAAAACTTTCCAATGGTGGACATTATCAGGCAAGGATGGTCTGTACTTCATTTGGACTTCATAAACTAGTCTGGGAGGCATGGGAGGGATAAACATACTAGCAGACACAGCAAGGGAATCAGCAAGCTAATTTTTGGCTCTAGGGATATATGAAATACAGAAATTATCAAAGGAATCTTTGAGTCTCCATACCTCATCTCTGTATTCTTTCAGCCTTGGATGCTTTGCTTGAAATGTTCTGTTTACTTGCTGAATGATCAAATCAGCATCTCCGAACACCTTTATGCTTCTGATTCCTCTGTCTTTAGCTGCGTTAAGGCCCAATATCAGAGCCTCGTATTCTACTATGTTATTAGTGACTTGAAAAGCCAGCTTAAAAGACAGTTGTGTGCTTTTTTGTTCTAGAGATATCAGCACCACCCCTGCTCCTACAGTCTCCCTAGAACATGCTCCATCAAAAAACATCTCCCAAACTTGACTTCCTTGCTCTTCCTCGGCTTGAACAATTGGTTTCTTGAGCTGCAATGAGGCCTTCTGAGATTCTTCCATTTGGAGAATACATGCTCCAAAACTGATGTCCACAGCATAAATGGGATGATTAGAAGGATTCTTCTCATCACTAATGACGTATGCCAGTTGTGCTTCTCTGTACAATCTCCTGCTTTCTCCTCCAAAAACTGGGACAGTGGCATAAGACAAATCATTCTGCAATGTCCCACCTAGTCTCTTAATCCACCCTCTGGACAACAACATGCCAAACTTGGGAGGGACATCTGCTACCACAATATCCATCATCATACACTTCATGGGCAGCTGAGTTAAGGTAATGGCTAAATCTTTAATCAACCCCAGACATTTCACCTTTCTTGAATCAAATGAGAATAAATCATGATATGATCTGGTGGTGTCAAGGCCTAACTCTTCCATGACAACTTTAGGCATCAGATTGTGGCTGGCTCCTGTGTCTAGCAGGCAATTGTCTAGGATTTTGTCATGGATGGTCAAGGAGACATAAAATGATGGAGAATTGTCATCAGCAGGTTCGGTCATAGGGCTAAGCACAATTGCAGGCTTGTCATCTTGCAAATTGACGTAGTCAGTGGAGGTTTGTGTAGCTTTCAGCTCAAGAGCCTCAAGGATATGCTTTCTAAACACTTCACTCCTTACAAGTTCTAACAAAGGCACAAATATTTTTAACTTCTGGACTTCTGATTCAAAACTGAAAGGGGAAAGGGACTTATCAGGACCTCTTACCTCTTGGGCTAGTGCTTTTAGGATGACTGGATTAGCTGTTGGCCTCTTCTGCCTGATATTCTATGACTCTGTCTAGAAAACAACTTTTTGGGCAGGACTCTCCTTGGCATTGTTTTCTTTTGACCTCAGATTATATCTTTGTTGTTCGCCAGTTTGCAGAACAGCCTCTCTGTCCCACTCTTCACTGGTTTGGTCCTGCATTAATGACTCTTCATATGCAGCCAATGTTAAAAAGGTAGCACTACCTTTATCTTCCATGCAATGAATTTCATCCTCTTCTTCAAACTGCTCCTCCTCCATGACTACATTTTGGAAAGGAGCCTTAACTTTCTGTTCTTCAGTTGCTTCTTTACCCCTTTGAATGATTTGTAATTTCTCATTTTCTCTTCTGAATGGATTTGGAGTTTTTGGAGCAAATGCATTTGGAAGCCTAGCCTTCCCAGAGTTCTGCTCGACCTTCAGCTTAGATACTTCAGCAGCCAATGACTCAATAATTCTAGTCATTTTATCCAATTTGGACTCGGAAGATGAAGCAAAGGAAGAAGAAGCCTCACCTCTCTACCTTCTTCTATCAGCATGACTTTTTAGCTTTTCCGCGGCCATAATATTAGATTCCACTTCTAGTGCCGCATCCTGCATGTCAGCTAGAGTGGCACATCTTCTTTCTCTCAACAGCAAACAGAAATCAGAGTCAAAGGCACTGGCATAGGCAAGTTTGGCAAAGGTTGGGGTAGGCTTTACTTCAGCCAGTATCTTACTATACATACGATTGAATCTTTTATTAAAATCTAGCAATGATTCCCCATTTTCCCTCTTCAAGTTACCAAACTCAGTATGGTAATACAACAAGTCCTTCTTATCTCCCCAGTGCTTCAAAAATGCTTCATCTAAGGCTTCAATATCAGCAATAGATCCAGGGGGAAATTCTCTGAACCACTTTCTAGCCTCTCCATCAAGGCTCTGGACAAAAACTCTCATCCACACGTCATTTTCACTGATGTCTAAGTTATCAACATAGCTATAAAAAGATTCAAGGTGCTCTTCAGTTGTTACTCCTTCTGTACCAGTGAACTTAGGCATACATTTTTTATACTCTCCTGCAGGCATGGCATTCAAAGGAACAGGCAAGACCAGGGGTCCATACCTAGCAGCTATGATTCTTTCTATCTTCATAGGTGCTTGCTGGCCTACCATGACTGGGGTATGCGGACGGATACTAGCAGGTTGAGTAGTATAGGCAAATGCAATGGATGACAGAGACATGGGGATGTTAGGGACCGTATGGGATGCTTTCTTTGGACTGAGATCCAAAGGGGAACTAAGCGGATAAGGAGCTTTATAAATCTCTACAGGTATTTCCTCACTAGCAATACTAGGCTTCAAATCTTCAAACTGTGTATTCTCAACTAAAAACTCCTCACGCAGAGACAAATAAGATTTCTTGGGCTTACCTGATCCTGATGCTCCTTTCTGTGATGTTTTCTTCGGTTTAACAATCCTCTCAGGTTCAGGCACTGGAATAGCTATTGATTTCTGAGGATTTCTTCGAGTGTGTCTCACGAACTGAACCAGGACTGAAATGTGGAGTCGCCAAAGGTTGGTCTTCCTCCAGTGGAGTCGCCAGATAGATGATTACAACCAGAAATGTGTTCACACCTTGTCTATCATCAAAATCTGGAACTGTGTCGTCTCCCAGGGAAGCTGAGCTTCAATCTCCTCTCCCCGGAAATGGCGCCAATTAATGTTATCACCCCAAGAAACTCTCCTAGGTTGTATCTCAGAGATGCTCGGGAACATTACAAACTCAACAAAATGTTGGAAATGGATGAATGGAAGGAATGATGCTTGTTCAAGCTAGATAACCACTTCTACTATGCTTAACTCCAGACATGGGTGAACACCCCCAGACTATAAGGCTTTAGACCACCAACTACTCACAGTTTGAGGATTAGGTGAACATGGAGAATACTGACCACACCAGCAAATGCACAAGACCATGTGATGGCCGCCTGCAACCAGTAAAGAGGTCTGCAAATATATTTCCTAATGCACAGACAGGATGACAGCTCTCTAGCACTAAGTAAATAGAAACCTGCATAACACATTCAATGATACATACTAGACTTCAACACAGAGGTGGGATGACAGCCCCTCTAATGCTAAATATCAAGAGCACATGAACAAATGCATAACAGCACAGCCTAGAACAGAGTAGAAATGGAATGTGAGCAATTAACAACAAAAGAAGTTTGTATTAGCTGAAAATGAAGACCAGACGCTACAAGTATCAAAGTAGTTACAATCTCCAGAAGTTGAACCTTACATCAAAACAACAACCATCAACCCTGATTACATCTCTGTTCTAGGTATATATAGAGTTTGATTACAAAGATATGTTGTTGTTCTATGCGTGGAGGGGTCATAATGGACCACCAACTGCTTTAACTCTTTGATGGCGTCTCTGCTACAATCTTCTTGCTTCAATGAATTAATTTGACATTGTCTGGTGCTCTATTGTACTCCTCAAGCAGGTGGAGTGTCGTAAAGGAGGAAATCCCTTAACTGCTGGATGTGCTGATTTGCCCGAGTCTTGTCCTTTCCCTTCTCGGCCATCCTGTTTGTTGAATGCGGTGGTTGAAGAGTAACTGCACTGAGTGGTGAACACTGGCCACCTTCATCCTTTCGGGAATATGAAATGGCTATGCTACGTTGTTTATGCTCCTTGATCACTCCTGTTGTGGGCTGCATCATGTTGTGCTATCGCCTTTCCACTTCCAACCTTCTGTCTCTATCTCTCGGCCTCTTTTAGGTGATGGTATGGCTATTAAGGCCTTTGTGATCTCTTGAAAATGTTTAATAATGATTGTTTTCTGTTGTGTACAGAAAATGTTGTAACGTTGAGAAATCCCACCCATTCTGCTTCTTTCAGACTTCAAAAAGTCCACAAACATGATTAATTCCTTTATCGGGTCCGCCCTTCAGGTTGTTGTCGCATATCATTGCCAACCGGTTCCATCGCTTCCCTTTTTATTTTCATTTATCTAACGAAAATATACCAAATACATTGAAAACAGCTTGTGCGCGGACTTGAAATTTTATAAGAAATCATTTGTAGTGCCATCGGGTCCAGCCCATCGGGTCACATGCATGTATATGTAAAGGCCCTGCCCCTTTGGTTTCTGTCGATAGCTATATTGTTGTGGACCCAACAGGCATTGTAACATAGTTTAATAGCAATATCGCATCCGATAGGTGCAATCGGTAATCGGCCATCGGCAATGTTATAGACATGACTTATAAAAGGCTTCCTGAAAGCTACGATTGCGATTGCGATAGGATATGGCTGTCTGCTAAATGAAGCAGCCCCTGTGTATGCCTTGGACCCTTTTGAGCACAACCAGGCAGACCAATCCTGTCTCTGACCGTATTAAATCCTTGTTGTATCGCAGAGCTAACAGGTCCACGTGGCATAATTAAGGGTGTGAACCAAACAAATGCAGATATAAATATTTGGAAGCCTCCTTCGCATGGTTTCTTAAAGGTAAATATAGACGGAGCATCTAAGGGCAACCCAGGGTTAGCTTGTTTTGGGGGTGTTATAAGAGATGAACAAGGTCAAATAAAGGAGATCTTTCATGGCCACTTGGGGAAGGCCACCAATAACATGGCAGAACTCATGGCCTTAGAGCAATACTTGGAAATCTTGGTGGATTCAAATTCACACAATGTCATCATTGAAGTGGATTCTGAATTGATCATTAGAGCGGCCAAGAAAATATGCAATGGTACTTCACCAGATAAAGTGTCGAAACACTGGATGCTATTGCAGATCTTTCACCATATCTACACCCACTTGCAAACCTTAAAAACTGTAAGCTTTGTCCATGTGAAAATAAAAGCTAACATTTAGCTGAACGTCTGGCGAATGAAGGAGTGATTAATAAGGAAAGGGACACTCGGTGCGTTTGGGAGTTTTTACCCCCAGGCAAACTGTTAGAGGATTGTCTTTGTCAGGCTGCCAAAGATAGGGACCGATGGATTGACAAGATGGATCTAAGAGGCTCAGGAGACAGACGAGAGGATAGGGAAGCCTAAATTGTTTGCTTGTTGTTTGGCAGCAGTCCACAGATTGTATTAGCATTAGTATTCCATTGGATTTGAGCGGATGGTTGAGATCAACGGAGGAAGGCCAAGGATGCAGTGGTGTGAGGACTGATTCTGGACCGACAGATCTCGGTTGAGATATATCTATGGTGTTCGGGTGAGGAAGTTACTCGACAGCTAATGAGCAGTAGCGGGTTGGAGAAAACCACAAGTGGATTTTGGGCGGAGGAGAGGCCTAAACGATATTTCCCTTTTGGCTCTGATTCCACTCACACAGTGATAAGTAGCAGCGAGGTGAGAGAGGGAAACCGCTTTTTTCGGGGCGAACTTGGAGTGCGCAAGTTAACCATGCGAAATACGTATGAGTCATTAGATTTGGGCAAGCGAGATCGATGGTTGACAAACGAGGAGCAAGTCTTGAAGTCGGGAAGTGCTGTGACCGTTGGATCTTAAATAGATCAACAATGGAGAAGTGTCGATGTTTCTTCGGTGGGGTAAATTTCAAACTTTGTTGAGAACTATGGTTTTTGTTTTCGTCGGGTCTGGGTGGGTAGTAGCGGGATGGAGAAACCCACGAGTGGATTTCAGGGAGAGGAAAGGTAGTAAGCGGTAATTCCCCTTTGGCTCCGATTCCACTCTCACAGTGACACGTAGCAGCGAGGTGAGGGAAACCGCTTTTCGGGCGGATTTAGGGTGCGCAAGTTAATCATGCGAAAAACGTGTGAGCTATTTAATCTAGTGGACCGAGATTGACGGTTGATAGTAGAGGGAAAATTCTGAAGTCGGGAAGGGATGGAACCGTTGGATCTGGAAAATATCGACGGCATAGAAGAGCCGACATTTTTTCAAAAGGGCGGATTTCAAACCTTTTAACTGAGGTTTATGTTACCGTCGGGTCTGGAGCAATGGTCTGGAGTTTAGCGGTTGCCATTTAGTTGTATGTGGATGATAGAGAGCCCTTGGGAGTTAACACTCCTTCCTGTTTTAATAGGTTTTGAAAGTCCGGGGGATTTGATTTGTTTCCTGTTGTTGGCATTCCCACAACAGGTTATTTCTTGTTTTGGTCTCTGCAATTGCATAGACGTGTAACATATGTAATGTACCAGTTCGGTTAATAGAAGGCTCCATTCTTACTTGACCAAAAAAAAAATTATGGTCAAACATTAAGGTGTAAAGTTAAATGTTAAAGTTAGATCTAAATGTTAAATATCACAAAGAAAGATATTATAGAACTTTTCAAAATATCTAAATTAAACAATATGAGAATAAAAAAGACGAAATTATATATACAAAATTTACAATAAGTTTACAACATTTTTTTGTTAATATTTTAATGATATAAGTGAAAGAATTTTATATCAAAGTTATCTATAGTGTGAATTTTTGGACTTTTTGGTGTTGTAATCCAACAAATAAATTTGAGGTGAAACCTTCATTTATGCTATTTAAACTTGTTTTTTGACTCTATATACGGATTCAACACCCTTAAAAACCCCTAGGACACTTGGATTGTGCAGGGGTTACCCATCAAACTTGTGATTTCAATAAATTCTTGCCGGATTTTAGAGAAATTAGACCAGAAAAACCCACGGGAAAAACTTCCAAAAAATCGCACTAAAGACAACTTGTTTTATATCAACATTAAGGTTTGATCAATTTAAAGGCTTGATCAAACCGCAATGAATTTGCCTCTTTGAGAGAAGACTTGATGCAAAGAAAAATTGAAAATGTGAAATTATTCTAAGATGCAAGAAAAGAAGACTTATCCATCTCAGTCGGGACAAGATATAAATACTTATCCCAATCAAGAGCAAGATGCAAAAGGAAGGGAAAAGAAATAGAAATTGTTGAATTTAGAATAGGATAAAGGTAATAGTCCAGAGAAATCGTTCCAAAACCTAATCCTCGTTCAAACAAATGTATGAAAACAAATATTTGCTAAATAGTTAACAAACATCTACTTGCTAACACCTCCAAATTCAAGTAAGGCAATTGCATAAGAACAGTAATTTCATGAAACAGTACTGAAATAGTTCAAATAATATGACATGTATAATGCAAGATTCTTATTACCTTAAGCTTATAGATAGCTAGAAGCTTAAAGCAATAAATTTATGTTCATACATTGCATTCAATTTCAAATTTATTGACATTTAACCTTGCAAGATAGCTGGACAAGATTTTAATTTGAACATAAATGATTAGCATTCAAACAATAGTGCTTAAAATGAAATCCAAACTGATTCTTTCTTGATATTTTGTTGTCCAAATCTTAGGAACGTCCAACCCTATTTATTTGCGTTATATCTTACGCAAATTGAGATAGTAAACCTATATTTTGCAAATTTCATCTCATTGTAATCAATATGCCCATGATTTCTACATTTCATTTATTTGGAAATACTCTCTCCTTTCCATTGTAATTTGCAACCTCTGCTCTAAGCAATAAACTGCCTATAATCCTCTGTGATATGATAATTGCTTTATCAAGACAACCATTTATTTATTTAAAATACCAAATAATCCTTGGCATAATGTTTATTGAACTCAAGTAACGCATGGCATTGATTCCAAATACTTTTGGCGCAGAAGAGCTATAGTTCATTGATTCAACGAAAAAATTTAACATAAAATGTCAAGAAGAAAAATATTGAATGGTAATAGGACGACGTGGAGAGAGAACCCATGAGCACACATCACCCCGACCATTTGTTTCTTCCGCGGTCTTTTCTAATGCTTGTAATAGGAAACCCCCGAGAATTTTTTGTCGAGGTGAAAGGTCAAATGCGTTATTCTGCCACCGTAAACACTCGACATTTTCGTCCCGACACAAACTAAAAACCTCGCTTGTTTGAATAAGTTCTGCAAATATAAATTTCTCAAGTGATTGTAATTAATTATATATGACTTACTCATTAATGGATAATGAAAAATGTAGTTCAAAGTTTGGACATTATTGCTTATCATGTGAAATGTGGAGTTTTTATTATATATGTATTGCATTATATTTATGAATGTAATATCAAGCTATATATATATGATTTATGTAATATATAATGTTATATATAAAATATATTAAGATATAAAATGCAGGTTAATTAAATTAATTAAAGTTATACTATGATTAATATTTACATTGTAATATTAAATTATACATATTTATTTATTTGTTTTTAAAATATTTAGAATTAATTAAAATAATTGAATTAAATTATATTTATAACGCTGATAAGTTTATAATATGTATATATATATATATATATATATATATATATATATATATATATATATATATATATATATATAAGTTAATTAATATTCTTATTTATTTACGAGATATATATATATATACAATTTATATCAAAAAGAAAAATGTGTTTCCAATATAGTTAATTAATGATTTTCCTTTTTATCAATGCAGGAGCTAAGCGTTAGAGGTGAAGTAGAAAAGACAAACAACCAATACGGCCTATCATGAAAAAGTAAGGGGATGTAGCAATGAAAGGTGCCAAGTTGTCTTTTTATGACCATCAAGAGAATGGCATCATGAATGAAAATGTAGCAAGGAGATGCCAACAACTTACCAAGCTAAATAAAGGCCATAACAAAGGATATGAAAAAACATGATAATCAAAAACCCGAAAGTTGAGCAATAAAGGACAAAGAAATCAAGAGTCACCCAAACACTAATAAAGAAGAGAGTTTTCTAAAATGCGTTGTAAAGGAAAGTGATCAATCAAAAACCTAATGCCAGTAACATCAACCAAAATCAATAAAGGGTCCCCATATATTTTCAAAAATCTATGGGGGGTTGTGGTCACAACAAGTTCATATGAAAAGCATATCATTATCATCAACAAGTTTACAGAGCATGTAATTTACATTATTGATAAATCAATTACAACAAGATAAAATAAATTTGAAAAGTTACCTCATTACTGTTTGATTGTAATGTTTAGTAGTTGAAATGAGGTATTATTATAATATCTTGAGTTTAAATTTAAAGTATATCTTTTTCAACAAACTTATAAAGAGTGTGATGTACATCATTGATTGAAAAATTATTAATAAGATAAAAGAAAATTGATGACTTGTGACACCCCCTAGTTAATAATTCTTTCACTGGGAAGGGCACTATGATATCTCCTCGTTAATATTTCTCTCATTGTAAATAATTGTATTTATTAAATGGCTGAGAGAGGAACACATATTCCATTGCTTGAGGAAGGTGATTGCTTGAGGGAATGATTGTTTTAAATATCAATCCTTGTTGGTTAAGTGGTTTTAAATGGGTTGACTATGCCATAAATTAACTAAAAGAGGATGGACATGCCCATGTGTCCTTTGAACTCCAACCATAAGCAAGAAAACGAAAAAATTTAAAGACAAGCATGGGTTGCATTGTCCAGTAGTTGATTGCATGGAGATTTGAGATAAAGAGAGATGGTTGGTTTGTTCAGAAGAGGTGAATAAGTCTATGAGGGAGAGAATTCTTGGGGAGACATTCTCACGGGCAAACAAACACACTAGCACAGAGATATGCAAAGAGAACAAACTCTTTGAGAGCACGCAGGAGTAGGGGAAGGGTTCTCTGCACAACCCTGTTATGAGACAAGACAAATTCCTCTAGGGGTGGAGGTGAGAACGTATAGAAGACAACGTCCAAAGTTCGCTATTATTGAGCTTTGGAGATATTAAAAAATACCTTAAGAAACCTCACAAAGGCTTGTTGGGTGAAATCATTATAGATAGTAATGGCTTGCCCGTAAGACTGATGAACCTTCCTTATTGTGGACTAACTCCTTGTGAAAGTCAGTTGAACTCTCTGTACTGTGATGTCTTGGCATGGATGTTAAAATTGTATCAAAAATTATGAGAGGACTGAGTGGAAGATTATGTAGTTAGTGGATGAAGGTAGAGTGGCCTTGAGACATCCTGTTTCAGCTATTGCTTTGGTTGAAGTTTTCCCTCGGAAGCACACCACCTCAAGCATTGGAATTTGGCTTGGGGGTGACAACTACAAGTAATATTGATTGTAGCTTGTTTACGGTTGGGTGGAGAGTCAAAGTCCCGATCTCAATTACCTATTTATTTAGTTGTATAAGATAAGTATTTGCTCATCCTTTTTATATTTGGATATTTTGTATTGGTCATTGTATTGGTTACATGCTTATACTTTTAATGAGGAATGTGATTTCATATGTGTTAATGGAAATTAGGTTTCCTGTAAGCATGTTTGAAGAATGGTTGAGTTTCTGTAAATATTGCGTAAACATGAATTGTTGTGTTCCTTTCACTGATTCGACAAGTATGAGCTACTAGTTATTGGTTGTTCATTTGCTCTGTGTATGTGAGTTGATGGAGTAAAAGAAACACATCATTATGATGTGCGAGGGAGTTGGTCAAGTTCCCTGTGTTTTTTTAAGAAACACACTCAAATGCATATTTACTAAGTGTAATCTCATGTACATGTATTTTTCCAAGTTTCGTCTTCGAAACTTCTATGCAGCATTATCAAGTTAGTCGTAGGTCGAAGTGCCTCTGTAACCAAGAAGAAAATCGTGAAATTTTCTAAGTGTCAAAAAATTGTAAAATCAACTTGAAGTTGCCTATACGACCCACTAAGTCGGGGTCAGAAGGGTGGGACCATGAGTGAAGTTTTTTTTTACTTAAGGTGCATAGGCAGAGCCATCAGTGGGACCTACTAGTCGTTGGTTGAGAGTCGGGTCAAATGACTAGGTTGATGGTTGGGAGTGAGACCGAACGACCAAGTCGGGGTTGGGCTAGCTAACGCCCAAAGCATAGATGACCCCAAAGGGTGGTCGAGGGTCAAAGGTTGAGCCCACTTGTTAAGTTTCAATGTGCTACGGAGTTGGGAATAGATCGGCCTCTGATTACTTATAGGAGTGTGCCTATCCATGTGGATTGGTCCACAATGGCGGATTTGGTGCATAAAGTGCCACATGGGTTGGTATGTGATTACCACATGTGATCAGTGCTGATGTGGCAAGGTGGTAACTGGCCCATCTTTGAATGACAACATCTTTTGATCCGTAAGTCGGATAGAGGTAAAATTTATATCATTGTAAAGGTCTCAACGAGACAAATGGAATGATGGTATCCATTTTAAGTGATGAAGAAGTTTAAAAAGATAAAAGAAAAATTAGACCCCATCCCCATAACTATACCTTGGAGTTTGGGTCAATATAGTAACTTCCCCCTTCTGACCTTAGTGAGAGCAAGGGTTAATAGGGGCTATGTTACATGACTAATTGGTATGTTTATTTATGCAAAAGGATATTGTTTGAGCTAGCAATTTTTTCCTTGGTTACCAAAGTTTAATGATACAAAAAATCAAAATTGTCACTGATTTTAAACCTTAATCAAATTTTTAATGATTTGAATTGATTTAAAATTGGGTAAAATTCCTAAAAGCATTGTTTCCGTGCACATATCTTAGATCATGTAGAACTTTGCTCGTACTCAAAACTTTATTGAATTTATATCCAATTTGTGGCAAAAGAGATATATATCTTTTAGAAAATCAATTTACTCATGTTAGCATAATTATCTATAATACATCAATGTAAAAATGAAAGAAAAATTCTAAATCAATTAATTCATTTATTTTGAGTTGATTCGTACATATCAACTCAATAAGTGCAAAGATACGATTCTTGATTTATTTGGCCTTTTAGGGGAGTTTATTATGGGTTCTATTATTTCAATCCTAAACCACATGTAGATTCATTTCTCGACATCGTTAACCTAGATTAAGAATTTGAAATCATTTTTTTTTACCAACTATTTTTTTTTATGGACCTAGCATTATATATACATAACGTGATTCTTATCACATGGAAAAGAAATTATAATCCAACTTCCAATATAACTTTGAAGATTATATAGTGCTTTGCTTCAACCTATTTCAATATCTAGAATACATTTGATTAAATGCAAATTTTAATAACAACTTAATACAAATTCTAATAAAATAAAATAAGAACTTAGGTATAAATAATGACATTATTTCATTATAGGTATAAGGTTTTAGTGTTCTGCTTCTATTTCATTTACAAATGACTTAGTCTCAACATGAAATTGTGAGCCTTTTAATATCTTGATTCAAAGTTCCACATCGTCAATATAAAAAGAAAGGAAAAAATTATTTTAGCATTCACGAGGTTAAAAATAACTTATAAGACAAATTGCTTCTTCACTACACCATTTTTTTTCCAACTAAAAATCTAATACACCATACAACAACTAAAAGCCAATTTTGTGAAGTTGCTAAAAAAAAACTTAAGTTCTATGCACAAAGCTAACTCAACAACCCTTGGAAAAAGCGGTGAAAATTCATGCATTGACATCGATTTGTTGTATATCAGTGATGCCATAATATTTTCCATCCTTCCATAATAATTTATTATGTTTTTGACATAATTCTTGGAAAAAAAGGTGAGAATTCATGCAATGACATCTAGTGATGGCTTAATATTTTCCATCCTTCCACAGTGATTTATTATGTTTTTGACCAACGAAATTTGCCAAATTTTCAAGGAAATGGGTGTTATATGAAAAAAGCGTGCTTTCCTTGATTTTTTATTACACATATAAAACATGCAGTTTAATCACCAATAAATTGCTACTAGATCATTGGATTTGAGAATTCTTAACAAAAAAAAATTCTTCCTTTAATTTTTATTTCATAAAATTTTATTAAAATTCTAACTACTTAACATTTAATACAAAGTAATCACGTTAAATTATTAATATAGGTGGAGATTATAGAATTGTGTATGATGCAAAGACTAATAAAGATTGCCTTTAAACGATTATCTAAGTGTCAGAAAGATCAAATCTCTTTTCATTTTAAAAGAGGTTTGCATATTAAGAGATTTGATTCCTCTCGGGGCTTGGTAGATCTAGAGTTAAGATGGATCTAGGCTGGTTTAATTTCTCCCTTTAAATAGACTACATTCCACGTAAATACCATGGGTCAATACTATGGGCCATTTTTATTTTTAGTATTATTTTATTTTTTATAGGATTATTTTTATTTGGTTATTTTTATTTTGAAAAAGTTAAAATGTTTACATTACATTACATTAATCTTTTTGTTTACTTTTATTTTATTTTTATGTAATTTGACTTAGTCAAAATGTTAAACATTGCATTACAAAATCACTACCATATTGGGCTAGAGAGTTTCTATCGGCCCAATAATTTTATATTAGTTTACTTTTCATTATGAAATTGTGATTTATTATTTACCAGCCTGGATCCATCTTAACTCTCGATCTATCAAGCGTCGAGAGGGATAAAATGGTGCAAACCTCTTTTTTTGAGTGCAAAACTTGATGAAAGGTTTGCACCTCAAGAGATTTGATTCATCACGGTGCTTGATAAATCCAGATTTAAGATGGATCTAGGCTGATGTAATTACTAGTTTAGATCCACCTTAACTCACTATCTACCAAATGCAGAGAGGGATCAAATCTAGGGTGGTTTAATTTTCCCTTATATTCCACATGAATACCATGAGTCAATACCATGGATTCTCATCCATGGGTCGATACCATCGACGAATATCATGAAGTTATTTTTAGCTTAACATTATTTTTATTTTGTTTTGACCCAGTAAATTTATTTTACCTATGGCTATTTATTTCATTTTATTTTATATTCACTAAGTTAAAATGTTTACATTAAGTTAAAATGTAATTTGACCGTGTCAAAATGTTTACAACATAAGACATTACAACATCTCTTGCATAATGGGTTGGAGAGCACCGCAATGATGGTAAATTTTCTTTATTATTTTTAAATATTAACAAAACTTACTATAGTTTGAGTGGCTTTCTACTCTATCTCTTCGTCTTCTTCTTTTTTTCTTTTCTTTTTTTTGCGGACTAGGGGAATTGGCAAATGGGTTGTTTCTTACCTATGTGACACATATTATTTTTAAATGTTAACAAAACTTACTATAGTTTGAGTGGTTTTCTACTCTATCTCTTCTTCTTCTTCTTCTTCTTTAGTTGTTGTTGTTGTTGCGACTAGGGGAGTAGCCCTTTCTACGAGCAAGGGTTAGTCAGGGAGATTTGAACTCGAATCACTTCGATTTACATGGGCTTGCCAGTTGAGATACCGCGAGTGGTTTTACTATTTAATAACATATGATTTATTGTAAAAGGTTAGAGGTTCAAATTAATAGTGGGATGGAGTATACACACCTCCGTAAATTTTAACAATCAAATTAAGGTAAAGTGACTCCTTTTTCTCACAAACAAAAGGGTCTCATACATCAATTTAATATCATACTTAACCATAACCTCAAAATTAGATTACTACTAGCAATTGTCCCTAAAAAGATACACTGAAGGAATAGAGGATTTGGGAAGATCATCTTAAAAAAGTAAACCCGTAAATAAAATAAAAAACTCTTATTTCTAATAATAGAATATAGAAAACTCTATTACTAAGAGTAACTACTAATTTAGTAGTTCCTTCCTTTTTGGAAATTTGTCCTTACAACATTTGGTTATTGTGATATTATTTTGACAATTCTTACATCATAATTAAATGAGAAATTTTTATTTTTATAGTAATTTTAACAAACAACTATTGTTTGGTCTATATAAAATTATGTTTAGAAATTGTAAAATTTATATTTTTATTAAAATTTTATTAAAATTAAAAAATCAAAATTTCTTACCCGGATGGGGGTCACACGTTACGGAATTAATGCATTTACTGAACGATGGCGGCGAGGGGACATGCCACTTGTTCGATGGCGCCCCTCCCCATATCTCCCACAAGTGCCTCCAAGACTTTCTGCAGGTTGTCTTCAATACAGGTCCGGATCGGCAAAAAGGTATTCATTGTTGGGTGATGGAGTTACCTCGTTTCATACCTGCACCGTCTCCCCTGCTCTGCATCATCTGTCCGCCTTAGGCCTATGAGCCCAGCCTTCGCACTGCAACTGGCCGTCGATGCTGGATTATTTGTTGTGCGGATTTTGGCAATGGGTTTCATCACTCTCATTCGGCTCTTTGCATTCTAATCTCTGCCCAACTCTACCCTGTTTCGCCTCACATTCCCTCTGCTGGTGCTCCCTCTGTCATTGTCCCTCCTGTCACTGTTCCTGTTGCGTGCTCAGCCAGCGACATCAGCATGGTTAGGCACCGAATGAGAAGTCGTAGGGGAGGTACCAGGGGAGGAAGTTCTCGTCCTCCGGTTGAGCGCGCCACCTCCTCTCCCTCCCCTGAACTGCATCACCCTCCAATTCTTGGGGAGGGTAGATATCCTAATACCAGACATAGGCGAGGTCAGGCTCATTCTTCCGGGGTTGTTCATGGCAACTTTGCTGTCCACTCAGATGATTTTCCTTCGCCCCTTCTACCCACTCCCCACTCTGCCCAATTCAGGTTCTGTAGCTCCCTGAACAGGCCTTTCATTACTGCTACTATCTCCATCTTCTTCTATGAAGAAAACACTCAAACAGTCTCTCAGGTTGACAATTCCAACTTGCCGCAGGAGGTTGCTCCCAGATGCAGTAATTGCAGGGATACTGGTAAGAATGGCATGGATGATAGTCTCTTCACCTCGCATGGTCTGAACTTCGGTGGCATTCAGCATGGTGAAGGGGGAAGCTCTGCAGCCACGCGCCCCTCTGGTGGTTCGAGTCATGAAGGGTATACCATGCAGGTTGCACCTGGCAACGGGGGTGAGACTCACGACGACGGTGGCGGAGAGCCTCACGACAGCGTTTCCAGGGACGTGGCGGATGAGTGGGCATGCCCAATCATCGAGGAACCCATCCCGGATGACTTCATCTAATATGACGTGGCTTCCAAGTAGCAGGATGCGACAGACAGAGAATCGGCAGAGGCTGCCTGGAGTTAGAATGTGGCCGGCTATGGCTGCCCAGGTGTTTTTTAACTGGTCATTTTGTTTTTTGATAGTTTTGCTTGGCTTCTGGTATCCTATCATGGTAACATCTTACTGTCTTTTGTGGGGTCTGGACTCAAGAATTGCTACCATTTTTGGAGCTTATACTCTCACTGGACTGGCTTCCCCAATGTTAGGGCAGTCCAGATTTTGTTGATATTTCACGATATACTTGGTCGAGGCTTTGTCCTCTTTGTAATTTTCTGTACATATTAATAGATTACTTTTACTTAGAAAAAAAAATCAAAATTTCTTAATATAAAAATATTTTAATTATAAATATTTATTTTTATAATTTGTAATAACTTTAAACTAATTATAAAAATACTAATTTTATTTACTACTAATTAAATCTTATACATACACATTTTGTTTTACTTTTATTATTTAATATTTTTTTCCCATGGAAAAAGTCGTAATTTCTATTAATTTATAAGAAATTACATTTTGTAGATGCCGAGGCATATGCATATGGAGGCATGTTTGCCTATCAAGATACATGATACTGTCTAGATAATGAAAAAGCTTAACTGCTAATCGCTGTTACTCCACGCAGGGAGTCTGTAATCAACCATATTGTATCAAAACTTCCCTCAACAGAAAGAGGGAAAAAGGTTCAAAATTGTATCATCTCTACGCAGAGAGAGATATGCGCCGAAACTATCACTGTTGTATATACAGTCGTTAATATATATATGAGAAAAAACATAATTTATATAATGAGATCAACAAAAAGTTGGGCTTATAGCCCAAATTGTCCATGTTCTGCAAAAGGTCTGTGGTAATATTGATGGTAAGTACCATCAATTTCCTCCTGAATCAACCAGTCATTGCCCTGTAGATGCGCTGCCTCTTTTGAAAGTTGATCAGCCTCCGAGTTTTGTTCCCTATAAATATGTCGACAGACAAAGGAGTCAAATGTGGCTATCAATCTACGAGCTTCTCCTAGTATATGCCTCAAAGTATATGCATTGCAGTGAGATGCATTGTTGAGCCAATTACACACAATTTTTGAGTCACCAAACAATTGAAGATGTCTGCAATGATGTACTAATGCAAAGTATATGAGATGTTTTACTGTACAGAGTTCAACAAAGTTGTTGGTACCCCTGCCCAGGTTTATTTGAATTTTAAACTTGTGAGAATCATTCAGGTAAAGTATGGCTCCCCCACCACATCCTGCTTCCTGAGCATAACCATCAAAATATGCCCAAGGTTTGGATTTGTCGATGTATTCAGGTATGATGGTACGCGGAGGGGCTATGGTGTCATCCTCGGGAAGGAGATCAAAATCAGCGATAGTGTGAAGTAGGATGGTAGGCTAGTGGGGGTCCTTTAGATTGAAAATGGAGTGGTTTCTAACAATCCAAATGGCCCAACAGGCTAGGAGAGGCAAGTTCCTGGCTTTTCCTTTGTAGGCTTGGCACCAGGAATCCCAGGCCTCATGTATGTTTTTATCGTGCCAGGGGATCAAGGGAGGGTAGTGTGCAGTAAAAAAATTCCAAAATTCCTTAGTGGATGGGCAGTTCAGGAAGAGGTGTTCGGTATTCTTTTCATCAAGTTGACAAAGATGACATCGAAAAGGGAAAGGTTCTTTTCATCAGATTGGCACCAGTAGGGATCTTATCAAATAGAATGTTCCACAGTAGTAGGCGGGTACGAGGGGCAGCCTTGAGTTTCCAAAAATATCTCCAGTTCAGGTCGATATCAGGTGGTTTGTGGGGGTCCATGAGTCTGATGTATCCTTCTTTAGGGGAATACGATCCGGATTTTGTGAATGCCCAAATAATTTCATCCGGTTCCTCTGTCAGTCGGATATGTGCCTGTGAGAGAGCTTCAATGTATTGTTGCCAGTCAAGTCGCCATTGCTCAGGGATATCCAAATCGTGTGCCGATTTCCATGCCTGATGAAGGATGGTGGAATTGTTGCGATCGCCAATGTGCTTGATGTAGATGATGCCCCTGTAATTTAGGAATTTTATCAATTCAGCTGGCAACCTGTGTGCGTTCCCACATCCTACCTAAGGATCCGTGCCAATGCGGACTGCATTTCCTTCATTTATTCTCTAGGTAATTCCTTGTCGCAATAGAGGAAGCGCGTTCATCATTGCCTTCCATATGTTGGAGATATTACTGTTGGTGGGGTGTGTCTGCCTAAACCAATCCATCAAATTCATAGGCCAAATGTATTTTGCCTGAGCAACCCGAGTCTAGAGACTATTAGAGGTAGTGAGTTGCCAGCCAAGTTTAGCAGCCAAGGCTTTCGAAAATAGTTCAAGTCTTTTAATGCCCCATCCTCCCCATCGTTTTGGAAATGCTATTCTATCCCATTTGACCCAAGCAAAAATTTTCCCGAGTTGATTACCCTTCCATAAAAATTTGCAACATATACTTTGGAGCCTATTCAAAATGCCTTTCGGTATCCATGCCAGTGTCATCCAGAACACATGTGTAGCCTCGATAACAGCCTTTATGAGGATTAATCTGCCGGCCCGGGAAAGGTATTTATGGTACCAGACCTGTAAGTGTTTTTCCACCTTTGCAATGAGCCACGTCCAGTCTGCAATCCTATATCCGAGAGGCTTTAATCGGAAGCCCAGATATTTAAGCCCGTCTTCCAAGTTGAGTGCAGAGAAGGGAAAACGCTATGTAGTGTAAATGGTCTCATGTTGAGAGCAACCGATTATGGTAATAGTTCCCTCATTAATCATCATCCCGGTTGCCAGTTGAAAGAGTTTGAAAATATTATGTAGTGTTGTGGAGTCGCCAATGCTACCATTTAAGAATATCATAACATCATCAACAAACAAGAGATGGGTCAAATAGAAGTTCTCCGATATCTTAATGCTGACCAACTGATTTCGGCTCTGGGCAGCGATGATGGATCGGATTAGGCCTTCCATAATCAATAAAAAAAAGTATAGGGGAGAGAGGGCAACCCTGCCTGAGCCCTCTCTCAGATAGGAAGAAAGGAGTAGCTTCCCCATAAAGTAGGACACTGTAAGATACATCCTTAATGCAGCTCATAATCCATTTAATATATGCGAAAGGAAAACCCAGATGAGTCAAAATTAATCTGATATAGAGCCAATTATCTCTGTCAAAGGCCTTGGATAGGTCCACCTTTAAGATCATGCCCTTCTGCTTCTTTGTCTGTAGAGTGTGGAGCAGTTCCTATGCAGTGGCAATCGCCTCATGTATCTGTCAGTGCTATAGAAAAGCAAATTGCTCAGGAGATATATGCCTAGACAGTATGGGCTTCGGGCGATTTGCGATGATCTTAGCAATGATTTTATACAGACAGTTACAAAGGGAGATGGGTTTGAAATTATTAAAGGAGGAAGGGGAATCAAATTTTGGAATGAGGGCAATGAAAGTGGATTTGATGGCCGAGGGGATATTGCGACTTCTTCTACAGTCCTCCACAATCTTGAGTAAATCATCCCCCAGGATGTCAAAAAAAGCAATATAGAATTCGATGGTCCACCCATCCGGTCCAGGGCTCTTATCTTTTTTAAACCATTTTATGGTGGCCTTAAGTTCTTCCTTCAACACTGCCATTGTCAAATTCTCTGAGTCCTCTTGTTCTACAAATCTAGGAAATAGTTCTGCAACCCGCATTATCTCCAGGATGTTCACCTCACGAGGTTCTTTGTAGATGGACTTGAAGTGCTCATTGGCGAGCTTGGCCAGACCCTGTTGATCTGATACCACTTGGCCCTGGTCGTTTTGAAGCTCCCAGATAGTGTTAATGGCTTTCCTACCATTGGCAAATTTATGATAGAACTTAGTATTGTTATCGCCTTCTGCCAGCCAGATGGCTCTGCTTCTGAGGTGCCAGCTCTCCTCTCTTTCCTTCAGAATTTGGGAACGCTTTGAGACAAGAGTAGTGTATAGGTCCTTGTTGGCAGGTGATAGAAAGGTACCATCTGACGAGTCCTCATATGTGGCAATGGCTCGTTCTGCCTCCTTCAGCGTATTATCATCATTTACTCGTTTCAGGTGTGCCCAGTTTCTGGAGATCCTCTTAAGTTCAGACAGCTTCCTTATAAAACCAGCAGTGTGTTCTTCCCCATCCGATATGGGGTTGGTTCTCCAATATTCAGATACCAGTTGTAGATAGGAGGGGTCCTTGAGCCAGGAGGCATTGAATTTGAAGGGGCTATTAATCTTCGGGATGTTATCTGACAGTTCCAAAAATATGGGCCGATGGTCAGATATGCCTCCAGAGCCTACCCACTGCCTAATATGGGGGTGGAGGGTAAGGAGGACCTCTTTGATGAGGAATCTGTCTAGCCTTCTAGCAAGACTGTGATCGCCACTTCTGTTGTTTGTCCAAGTATACTGGATTCTGACAGGAGGAATGTCAACCCAATGATGCTCTTCGAGTAAGGAAGAGATCGTGTCGGAAAGGTTGTCCACCTGGGCCAAGTGACCCCATGATTCACAGTATCCCAATGAGAAGTTCAGGTCCCCTCCCAGGATGATATTATCTGCCCGAAATAATTCGGAGTTGAGCAGGGTCCTCCAAAATGTTTCCCTCTCCACACACGGGCCATAAACATTAATGATACGAATATTAGATCCAAGAGAGTGGGCGAATAAGTCCATACTAATGAAACCTCTGCCACCCCAAGAATTCTGGAGCACCATAGATTTGTTACGGTAACCAATAGCAGTACCTACCGATCTCCCAGATGCATCCATGGCATGAAAGGTCCAATTCGGCAGCCAAGAGTTGAGGATAGGAATAAGGGTGGCAGCCGAGCAGAGGGTTTCTTGAAGGAAAATTATATCCAACTCTGTCGAAGTGAGTAGTCTTCTGAGGGCTAGTTTTTTGGGGGGGCTAGCAACCCCACGACAGTTGAAAGATAAGAATTTCATGGAGGGTGAGGCTGAGGGCCGTCCCTTGCTCTAAGGGCCCTGTCAATGGTTTGTTGTCGCCCAAGGGCGACCTCTTCACCCGCAGTGTGTCTAGCTTTAGTGAGCCGGGAGGGGCGTCCCCTAGACGACTTATGGGAGGTCGGGGGGCAAAGAGGGTCAATACCAATCACATCAACACCCTTATCCTTAGTTCTGGAGCGTAGAGGGTACTGGGGGGAGATAGGGGGTGAGAGGGGGGGGATGGAGGGGGAGGAGGAGGAGATCAGGGATGGGATGCAGGGGGGAGGAAAGGGGAGGGAAGGGGAAGGGAGCAAAGGAGAGAGGAGGAAGGGTAAAGCCCAGGGAAATCGGGGGCGCAGGAAAGATAGATGAAGGGAAGGAAGGGGGGGAGGTACCCATGCAAGAGAGAGATGCAATAACATGAGATAATCTACAGACAGAAGGAGTGGCAGGGAATAACATACCCGCAGTCGAGGTGATGTCCCTTGTTGTACCCGAGCTCGATGGAGGAGGAGGCGAGGAAGGAATGGAGTCCGCTGGTTGCTTGTCCGATGCCACTTTGTCAGGGGTACCCAGGGTATCCCTTGATTTTTCACGTACATGATCATCCTTGTGCTGAGTGGGGCTCCCATCCGTCTGCGCAGTCTCCTGTCTCTGCTCAATACCCCTATTTTTATGCAGAAGAGGGCAATCCTTGTATAAGTGTCCTACTTTATGGCATCTGCGGCAGCGATACAGGATGCCTTCATAATCAATAATCTGCTTTCGGAATGTGTCCCTCCACTGTATGGTGATGAATTCCTGAAGCCCTCCTCTAGTGTCAAGATTGATTAGGATGCGAGCGTATGCCATCATACCCGTGTGAAGGTATGACTTGTCGTACTCCATGTAGGTGCCAATAGCATTGTCGATCCGTCTGAAGATGTCCTCAGACCAGTATTGTAAAGGGAGACCCAGAAGCCGAATCCATACAGGCCCAATGCCAATCTGTTCAGTCTCAGGATCGAAGAGGGGCGTCCAACGTTTCAGCAGTACCGGGGCGTGCTCGATGTGCCAGTAGGAGGATAGTACTCAATTTGTGTGATCGGCACGAGCGAATCTCAGAGCGAACCATCCCCTCACAATCATCTGCACGAATGGGATGTCAACTAGATAGTGACCCCATACCTCTGCTGCCCAGGCTTTCAGGCGAGCGGCCGAGTAATTCCTTTCCCTGATGCGACCGACCAAGACTCTGTCCGCAAAGTCCATGGCTTCTCCCCCACTGAATATCCTCTTCTAATCTCAGGAAGATGTCGTCTGCCTTAGATTTGTAGCACTTGTACTTCTTCTTGGTCCCCTGAGGAGGAGGTGGATGCGGTGCCCTGCTAGGAAGAGGGTCCGAGGACTCAAGGGGAGGGCAAGGGTTTGACGAGGAGGGGGGCAAACCATCAACCGAAAGATGTATGGCACCGGCAAGTGGCGGGACAGCGGAAAAACAGCCGGAAGGGGGAGCAAGGATAGATTTTATATGCGAAACAACAGAAACTCCGGTCATCGGTGGGAGAACTCAGGTGATAGAGCCAGAGATAGGGGGGTCTAAACCAGGGTTAGGGTTTAGGCAGGCGGAAACGAACCCTAGTGATGACGGGGATGCCGGAGGAGTAGATAACAATGGCCAGGTAGGAGGATCATCTGGCTGGACCACAAGGGGCCAGGAGGGTTCAGCCAAAGAGTAGCCAGAACTGAACAAACTAGCCAACATGGGAAAGGAGGAGCGCCAGTTGGAAACCCCCTCCAGAGGGCCTTCGGAATAATCCACAGCATCTAAGTCTTCCATGTCGACAGTTGCGCCTTGTAACGGAGGACACCTCGAAACTGCAGGAGAAAAACGGAGAAGCAGAAAAACCCGGGCTGGTCAACCAGGGACAGGAACAGACCGCGAGATGAGGCGGTTAGTAACGGATATACCTCCAAGCAACACGTTCAGTACAAAATCCATCGGTGAAACGAGACTGTATCAGATAGGAAGCTGATGGTAAAAAATGAAAACGATAGTGCAGGTTACAGCAACCGTCCGGGAATTACCGCTGCAGAAACGAACCCTAACCGAAACCCTCCTTTGCAGTCTCCATCGTCTCCCATTAACCTCACCTATTATTTAATATTATACATACACATTTTGTTTTATTTTTATTATTTAATATTAATACTTTTGTTCATTTTATCATTTAATATAAATATTTTATTTAAACTTTCTGCCCAAATTTGGCAAAAATGCTCAAGGCCCTGACAATATTTTATATGTGTTTCCCTGCAAATATGGAGTTGATCTGGAAAATATGTGCACCTATACCAAAATAATAAAACTAACGTTGATGGCACAAGTGCCTCAAAGGTTGCAGGTCCCCGTGGGTCGGATGGATTCGATAGCTCTCCCAATTGTGACGTCGATGCCATCATCCATGTCATGCTTTACAAAGTGGATCGTCGTTAGTGGGTTGGCGACTAATGGACGTCGGGTTGACGACTAATGGATGTTGGGTTGGCGAGTAACGAACTTGTGACCCTTTGTCTATACGTCAAATATTTCATAATGGAGTTGTCTTTAGTGCAATTTTTTGGACTTTCCGGTGTCGGAATTGGGCTGAAAATCTTGAGGTGAAATCTTGGTTTTTGTTATTTAAACTGGTTTTTTAACTTCATATTTGGATTTAGCACCCTGGAAAAACCCTATGACACTTTGATTATGCAGGGATTTCCATCAAGCTTGTAATTTCAATAAATTGCTGCTAGATTTTAGATACACCCACCAGAAAAACTTCCAAAAAACACACTAAAGACAACTCTTTTCACAATTCCAATATCAAGTTTTTTTTTTTAAAGTATATTTTAAAAGTATAAATAAGTCAAGTATTGCATTTAATAGGTCAATATAGTAATGTTCTGATAGTCAGGAGAGGAATTTGAATATCTATAAAAGGTTAAAGGTTAGGTTTATAAAAATATATATACTATTATTAAAGATATTTTAACTATGAGGGATATTGATTTTCATGTATATAGTAAATTAGTAATGATTACAATTCGAAAAAAGGTTAATAATCAAAACCACTTTTAGAAAACAACAGTTTCTTTAGGGGTAAGCTTTTGGGTTTCAAATAATTTTTTCTTATCAAATAAAAAAAAATTAAGTGCATTGTTCTAAAAATTGTGTTGATAATTTCTGCAAATTAAAATCTCAATGCTGAATTTTGATAATAAAAAAAAATAATTAAAAATATTAATATTAAGTAATAAAGAAAAAGAGTAAAAATATTACTTGAACTAATAGATTAGATTATAGTAACAATAATAGTAAATAGTATGGAATGGCCTGTAACCACAAGAACAGGAGGCAAAACACATTGTTTCTAAAATTTGTTATTATTAGTTACTAAAGTGCAAGGCCAAAACACGTGAAAAATACAACAAAGCAACAATTTACTTTGGGGATTAACCTGTTACAAATTGGTAAAGTCTCTCTCCCACACATCAATCCAACAAAGGTGTTACAGGGAAGAAAACATTTATTTAACCAAAGAGAAATAACAGAAAATACATAGATGTGATAGGAAAACAATTAAACTATGAAGAAATGTTCAATCAACCTTAATAAGTCACCAAAAATATAAAGAACAAAAACTCACTAAAAATGAAATTAAACAAAGAATCGCCAAATTTCCTAGAAATTTGAATTAAAAGCCGTAGCAAAGAGACTAAAACAACACTTAATCCCAAATAAATAAGAAAATATGCGGAAATAACATTAGCAATTGAAATTCTATTTAAAAGAAAAATAGAATACAAAGTTTATCATTTTAACGAGACGATCTGTTTTTTTTTTTTTTTTTTTTTTTTTTTTTTTTTTTTTCAGAACGAAAAAAGCTTTATATTATATGAGAGATATAAGAGTCCAAAAAGTAGATACATCTGAGATGGCCTAAAAAGGCCATTGGTCAAAATAAACATATGTTCATAGGATTTGCAAGTGGGGATATCTATCAAAAGATGATCAAACAGCATATCAGAACTAAATTCAACATAAGTCCTATAAACTATCATGGATCCCATAGTATAGAGAGGCTATATGCAAATACATATAAAAAAAAGACATATGTAGATTGAGGCAGATAGGCATGAAGATCATTAGACTAGAAGTCCGGGAATGCAAAATCGTGGATCTGGAAGGTTTCTCCCTCAGAAAAAATCTCTAAAAACCATAACCCTGGTGTAGATTGGAGTCCCAATTTAGAAAGTGCATCAGCTTTTGAATTTTTGTCCCTACAGATGTGCCCAATAGAACTGCCAACCATGCAGCCCCAGTAATAGTTGATCCTATCCCTCTAGCCAGTCAGGTGTGGCGCCAAAATATGATTTTTCCTTGTTACCGAATCAACCAATACTTTCGAATCTCCAAAAATTGATATCTGTTGTATATCAAGGAATATGCAAAATTTTAAGAGACCAGGAAAAGCAATGATTTATGCCTTACTATTAAGAGACCAACAATGAGACGATCTGTATTTTACCAACATCTATCTTAAAAAACACCAAGAAAAACTTTACCGACTTAGATAACATAAAAAAAATATAACATAAAATTCATGATTTTCTTCTGAAACCAAAGGATAAAACACTGAATTCATCATTTTGAAAAGAAATCGAAATAAGAATATGGAATTCGACAGTTTCTCTAGAAATTGCAGCATAGAAGAGTTTTTTTAAAGCTTTGATAAATGGGACATGGTCAGGGTAGAATTCAACAATTGCATGTACAAATCATTATGTTCAGGCCCTCACTATACCTTATAAGGTGGTCAACACAATTTTTTCATAATGCTGCATTTAATTTTTTTTATTTGCTAGGAAAAATTGATAGGGAAATTATTCCCATTTATTTACTTTCAACATTGTTGCTAGCATCCCTGTTAATCTCAAAACTTAGGGTTTCATTTCTGACCCAAGCAGCGTAAGGCAAAATCTGGACCCCTTTCCGGTTTTCGTAATCTCCATAGAAATCTCGGTCTGCTTCGATGGCAGCATATATATCAAACTTGCTATTTTTCTTGGGATGCTTCTTCTTGAACCAACTCCTTGTGCTCGACCCATACGACCAGGCCCCAACGTCCACATACACATATTTCCTTCAATTCCAAATATCAGCCATTGAGGGAAAATATTTAACATTTTTAACATTTCTTTTCATAGTAATCTAAGGTTTCAAGGGTTCCTCTTTAATGAGAACCTCCCCCTGGTCAATCAGTGCCTTGTTCCAAGTGGGAACATAGCATCTAGCCCCGTCGCCTGTATCTGTGTTCTTATTTACACTTTTCTTTCCCTATCGTTGCAAATTGCCTAGAAAGAGCTTGTCATTTTAGTTTTCCTCTCCACTTCCAAGATGGGATCGGCTTCCACGATGAGCACAGTGGCACCAAGTGGATGGGATCAGCTTCTACGATGAGTGTAGTGGCACTGTCATTGAAGAGAGCCTACCCGACCAAACTTCTTTATGCCTGTTCCCACCATATGGAAAAATACGGAGCAATATCTTCATGCCTTCGAAAGAAAACACATACGAAGCAATATCTTCATGCCTGTTCCCACCATTTCCCGACTCAGAAGTTGGGCGTTTTCAACACCCTCGCTACTCGTGCCCTAAGGATCTCTCATGAAAAGAGCTTTGAGAAAGAGAAATCCCATCTCCTTAATTGTGAAGATTCTTAAGAAACATAATGTTCCCTCGACCTTTAGACCCCTTAACACCATTCGTAAGTCCCTCCGATCAGTGAAGGATCATATCGACCCTAAGGAAATGAAGGGTGTCTATATTATTCCTTGTCACTGTGGGACCCCCTATATTGGTGAGACTGGATGCTCCATTAATCAGAGGATTAGTGAGCACACAGCTAACTTTAAACATAAGAGAACCAAGTCTTCCGCACTAGCAAAGCATGCGGAGAAGACCAAACATGACCAAACATCATGTTTGTATTGAGGAGGGCAATGTTATTGCTAGAGTTTCGTAGTTCCATCACCGAAAATTTAGGGAAGCCCTTGAGATTGAAAAAATGCCTAGCAATCTCAATAGAGATGACGGTTGGAAGATCAGTGGTTGTTGGGTTCCAACCCTTGCTTCCTAGTCGTGTCCTTCCCTTCCTCCCCTCCCTATTTTAATAGCTTGTTCTAGTTTTCTTATAAAGAAGTTTCCCCTTGTTATCCTTTAACCTGCTATCTTTTGCCATAGTTCTTTGATCCTCTTTGGTATTCTTCCTTGATAATCCTCTTCTAGTGGGTTAGTTTATATAGTATAAGATATTTAAATAGAAAATTTTTGTTCCAAGTAGACGACTCTATTAAATTTATTTTAAACAATTATTTATATACAAAATTTAACTTAATTATAAAAAAGAAAAATAATTATTTTGATATTGAAATTCAATCTACATTTAAGCTTAAATTAAAATGATAATATGTTTTATGGCTTAATAATTTATAGTTATAGTGTTAAGAATTATAAATATTAGAAAGTGATGAGAAATTCCTAATAATTCATTCAAAGATTAAAATATAAAAGAATTATTCTTGTTATATAAGACTTAAATTAATTTATTTTAATAGCTTTATTAATAAGATGGATTAATAGATCCAACAATAATTAGTGGTTATGGTAATAAATATTACAATACTAACTTACAATTAGATTTTTAATTTTTATTTACCTCTTTAATTAAATATAAAACTAACTTACAGTTAATTAACTAAATATTTAATTTTAAATAAATATGAAATATTTAAAATTATAACTTTTATGTGTATTTAATGTAAACCTTTTTAATTCATGTTAATTAAATATGTTACCTTATTTACATATGTTTTAAACTAACTTCTCATTAACTATTTAATTATGTATAAATTTAAACCCCTTTTAATTTAATAATAGTAAAACTAACTTAGTATTGATTTAATAATTATTTAAATTTGTAACTTTAACTTATTTATTTATTTAATATATTACCTAGTTCTATTTGATACTTAACTAACTTTCAGTTAACTAACTAAATATTTATTTATCTTACTTAAATATATGTGATTAATTCCTATTGATTAATTTTTAATTAAATATAGTTATGCTCTCCTATCCCTATCCCTTAGTCCAGTTCGACTAGCCGTTTCCTAGTCAAATATAGCCGTTAGCCGGTCTAGCCTACCAGTTCAATATAGCCGTTGCCTGGTCAAATATAGTCGTTGGATGTTCTGCGCTGACTACTTAACATGTAGCTTAGATCTGATTCTTCAACTTGTCCTGACGATGAACCACACTGGTTGGTTCGGAACGTGTCGACAAATGAAATATCATGTGATTTACGCCGAAAAACTTTTTTCTCATAAACTTGATATGGATCACAGAAACCTCAATTCAACAGTAAATTCTTACATTATTTATGTATTATTCATTTGAGTGGATATATTTTGTAGTTACGAAGTAATTATGGTAAAGGTAACATATATTATATAGTATATTTTATTATTATAAAATTATAAAAATGAAAAATATAAGTTTACATTGCTTTTTATTATTAAGCAGTAAAATTGTTTATGTTCGTTTAAAAATAAAATTGTTTACATATATAAATTTCTGGTTAATATATTTTTTGTAAATAATTGTAATTATTTTGAAATGATTGAGAAATGGACACATATTTCATTGTTCTATGCTAAGTGTCTTTTAGCCCAAATTGCAAGCAAAGCACAGGGCAAAATTGATGAGCAACATGGGCTACACTGTTAGGGGATGACTCAGTGCGACTTGTGGAAGAAGGAAGGCAGTTAATTGGTTGGAGGGGTAGGGGACACATGGATATTAATTCATTAGTGGGAAAATATACAGGGTCCCTCTTGCTCCCACACACGTAAAAGCCGGGAAGTATTGGCAACAAACGTGGTGTTCATAACTACTGCATGTGGGAGAACGCAAAGTTGAGAGAGAGATCAAGTGGTCTCTTGCACATAATGAAATCCTAGAAAATTGAACACAACTAAGGAACCTTCTAAGTGAAGCTTGTTGTGTAAATGGTTTAGAAAGTGTGCCTTGCTTGTAAGGCTGAAGAAACCACTAGAAGTTGGTGGCTTGAAGAAGCTGCTAGATTGGAAGGATTCACCCTGATGCTTGTGAGGATTGATAAAGCCACCAGGAATTGCCTTGGGCTAAAACATTGGTGCTCAACTCACCAATGAACCACCTGGAGAAGTGATTTATTTACCCATTAACAACTTACCACTGATGAACCTTCTTAATAGTGGACTCTCTTCTCCGTAAAGTGAATGGGAGTTCTGTTAGCCTCCTATTGCAACAGGTGTTCATCTTTCATGATTGACATTTTTACATGCCAAATATGCCATACTTTGCATGTTGCAATGCTCCATATTTTCTAAAGAGGCTAAAGAAGGGGCCATGGAAGTGTGCCAGTCTAAATGCCACTGTTGTATTCCAATTTTGATGACTTAACCATTTTTGAAGAATGTTCTGTTAAGAGAAGTCCAAACAGCCTAATCTTGGCTTCCCTAGGTTTCAATTTCTTGCTTTAGAATATAGAGAATGAATATCTGTCCAAACAGCTTAATCTTGGCAGATTTGTAGATAGGTAGAGAAACAAAGGAGCCCAATTGCTTAATCCGGGCCCTTGGCAAAAATAAGGATAGATTTAGATAGGAGGGCACTCAAAAGAAAAATTGTAAAGCAGGGTCTGCAAGTCTAAGTGCACCCAAACCAAAAAGAAGAAAAAATGCTAGGTAAGTAGGCTGGGTAGGTAGTTTTGAGGTTGCAGAATGTTGAATTGTGGTCAATTTTGCATTTCAAAGTGATATTGTACTTCAGATCACAGGTACAAGGCAGTTTTCATTTGGAAGAGCTCAAGCGAGACATGGCTAACTCCCCTTTCTTCTTATTCCCCAAATCACTCACTAATTTCCTAAAGTGGTCAAGATCTGCTTGATTCCTCTTAGTTTCATTATTTTCCATATCATTTGCCTGGGTGAAGATCTGCTTCACTCAAGGATTTCCATTCTTCCTCTATGAGTCACTTTTCCCCCCTTGATAGCCTAAGATCCACATACTTAGCGCTTTTTGTCATCTCCATATTAACTACTAACTCTATTATTTAGCTCCCTAAATCATTTTCCTATCCCCTACTATGCAAAAATATATAAAATCCCAAAAATATTAAATAATCCCCCCTTTGCACTATAGCCATATTTTTCTAAGTCCGGGAGGTAGTAGTCCATCTGGGGCTCCTACTAACCCATCCGTGTCCTAACTGGAGTTAGTCTGACACCTGGTCATGCTAACAACCATTCCCCCTTAACCCCAACCCTACAACACCCATATTCCGCCCTTATCCTAAAGTTTTACATGTAAATATCTACCTCGCTCGCTTATAACCCCGTAAACCCACTCTTCTAATGTTTAAACCCCCCCCGCCATTTAATAAATTATTCAAATGTGCCGCGGGCCCCGTCCTTTATCCCTCCGCCGCCTCATCTGTGCCGCTGACCATCAGATCTGGCGCGCCGCATATCAACGGTGGGCGGGTCTTGTCATCTTCGAAGCCGCCAAGGGTTAACGCCCGAGAGATCGGCAGTTTTCCCATCGTACTCCTGCCACGCATCACCCTTTTGGCTGTGGCGGAGCCCCCTCCTCCAATACCACCTATGCGGAAAGGCGGTGCGCCATGAAACCGGATACCGCCTCTGCCAAGTGACGTCATCCTGCCACGTCATCAAACTGCGTTGGCCTCCTGCCACCGTACCGCCAAATCATCCTGCCACATCCCTGCCACCGTGTCACTGCCACGTCATCCACCGTACTGCTGACGTCACCCTGCTGACGTCATCCTGCCACGTCACCACCGTACTGGGACCCGCCTGCTGACGTCACCGTCAAAAAGTGCGAAAGGCGCAAATCACAGCCTAGGAAGCCCGGAATCAGAATCTAAGGCAGTTTTTCATGCGTGATTAGCGCCTAGTGCTAATCGCGCATGGCTATGGGAAATAGGCCAAAATGGAAAGCCCCTTCGTGACTCGGCCTCCAGCAAGCCCGAAAGGCGCAAAATGACCAGAATTTCTTCGCGAAGCATTCAGAAAGGGGCAAACACAGTTTTTAAAGAAACAGAGGGCCGAACAGCTGCCATGAAAGGTCGATGAGACAGTCTAAAGCACTCAGAAGACATTAAAGAGGCCAGGTTCAGCGCCAAAGAGTATCAGGAAGCGGCAAAGTGTATCAGTGAAGATATGTTAGCGGCCTGAAGCAGGAAAACATTAAAGAGCCCCCCAGCAAAGTCAACGAAATGGCGCTAAGCCATTTAAAGCTCTCAGATCAGTGATTAAAGCATTTAAAGCCACATGAGATTGGTGGATCAAAACCCAAAGCATAGTTATGGCTAAGTGATCAGCACAGAGCCATAAAGACAACACATTAATTCCTTTTTGTTACAGTTGCACCCAGCGCAGCTCGAGGATATTTTCCTGCATTTATTTCAGACATGTGTTAGGTTTAAAACATTTATTACAGCAGATCTGTCTGAGATCTGATTAGGGTAGATATCTTGCTTATATAAACAACCCTAATTCACTGTTTAAGGGGTTGGTTGGTTGATAATCTTCATTAGAGACTCGCACTGGAGATCTGAGATGTTTTACCTAATCAAAGATTGCTGAAAAGCTTTGGAGAAATGACTGTCTGCTCTGTGTCTAATGGTTTGAAGAATTGAATGTGGAATTCTTGTGCTGCAATATGAATCAATAAGTGTTCCCTACCTCTGTTATTTCAATTTCACATATGCTCAAGTCACAGAACAAAGGATTGGTTTAGAATTTGCTTAGCTGCACTCTATGCTCAATTTTTGTGGCTTCTTAATGTTTTCCTCTTGATTTAGGCATAAATATGAATTCTGTTATGGCTCATGTTTGATCTATTTCACATATGAATGACTGTTATCTAGGAATTCTTAGCTGCTCCTAGATAGGGCTCATTTATCTTCCTTCTGCTAACTTGAATGAGAGATTCTTAATTGCCCCTCATTCCTTAGCCTTTAATCCATCTCTTTTACCTTGAATGATTGTTTCATATGTAGCTGTCTTGCTCCATAATTCCCTCTTGTGACCAAGAAAACGCACCAGCAGTCCTACTCCTTGACTCCACGCCCAATGGTTCTAAAACTTTCATGCTATCCCTGCCTCTTTACCTGAAAGCATCATCCTTCCCACCAAAAAATCAAAACAAAACCCCTTGAACTCAATAACTAGCCTAAAAACCTTATCAACAAAGCTAAATCAGAAAGAGAGAGCCCTCTCTGATTGCAGGTGGGCTAGAACCTGCAGTCCAAAGATTGGTCTGTGGTTACCTCGGCCGTATCCTTTTGAGCTGACCAGAAGGACAACCTGAGTGATAACAAGTTCTATGCATTGTGAAATGTTGGCATAATTGGATGCAGATCTGAACAATGTGAGTCATAATGAGCTTAGCTGGTGGATGAAGGCAACAATGGCCTTTTTACATCCTATCTTAGCTATGTCGGTTGGCGAAAAACACACAGAAGCACCTCACCTCAACCTTTGTAATATGATTCGAGGGTGACAATTGCAAGTAACTGTCTATGGGTGGGTGGAGAGTCGTTGTCCCAATCTAAGTTTCCAACTCTAGTATTAATTCCATATAAGTATTTGTAATTGCACCCCCTTATTATTGAGCTCATGTTGAGTTGTAAATCATTGTTGTATTTACGGTAAGAATGGCTCATGGTTTGCTAAGATTTGCATAATGAAACTTTGATGCATGTGTGCACTATTATTGTGAATTTATAGCATTTCTCTTTCTATAGAAAACTTTGATATAAATATAAATATAAATATATGTGTGTGTGTGCGTGTAACCACCTGGGTGGGTGCAATACATGCTTGGTAAAACTGTTGTGTGTGGTATGAGAATTAGAGGCTCTTCATGAGGCTTCAAGCCTATAGCAAGGGGTATATGATGATCATATGTGCAACCCATGCCCAAAATTCCTGTCCATATGAATGAAAAGCATACAGGCTTGTTTTATTGTTGCTTATGTGCCTATATTTATGGTTTCCGCCTGAAATCGAGCCATAAAGGGGAGACTCATGTTTACTCGTGGAATGATGGTCTCCTTGTGGTCTTCTCAGCATCGTAGGTTCTTTGATTGTTTCTATGAGCTTGTTATGCTAATTTAATTATTGAAAGAGACCTGTGGATCTCTAAGACGAGATTTGTTTGTCCCTTGTAAGATATTAAGGACCCAAGGGACCACAAATCTATGAGAGGCTGGATGGTCAATTCCATGAACCATGCCTTGTATTTTTGTCATCAAGAAACCTGAAATGGTGTTCTTGCGGAAAGCTCAAGAGGGATAACATCCAAGTGTGCTTCATAAGCCTTTAATGGCTATGGTTAGACTCTGGCGTGAGTCTAGACATTTACAAAACCATTGTGGGTGAACCATGGATGAACCCTTTCATGAATGGCGCATAGAACAAAGTAGAGGAAAGACCTTATCTCATATGCTTATCCTTTCAACCTTATCCACGAGCTTGGATAAGTTTATTGGGCCGCATGGTGGTTGGATGGAAAGCCAAGTCACTAGCCATATGACCACAAGTCATAACCTAGCGCAAGGCCAGCGTAATGAATGGACAAGATTTAACATGAGAGATTGACGACTAGGAGAGAGCCCATGATGACGTATGCCCAAAGGTTACATCCTGGAAGCCTACAGAAGGTCACACAAGAGAAGCCCCTGGGATGACAAGTATCAGGATGGTGTCGTAGGGTTTACAGCATGGAGAAGGTTCAGATGATGTGGAGGCCATGTTGGAGCCCATAATTTTTTTTAAATTTTTTTGACATAGTGGGATCACACAATAGGAATGGGTGGCACGAAAAGGACAAGGCAGAGCGCAACATAGGGTTGACATAGGAAGTGAAACGCAACACAAGGTTGATGTAGGATATGGGGTGCCATGAAGACATATGTCACACAGTAGATTGACTACGGTATTCGAGGGATAAGGACGCACGTAGGGAATATCGACAGTTATGATTGATGAGCCTCAGCATTGGGTAATTATATGGGCCTTAATTCACCTCCTAGCTTAGTCAAACCAACTATTCTCACAACTTATTGCATACTTTTGATTATATTTTGTTTATGAGATGAGTTAGAGCTGGATATTTTTCTTTGTGGTCTAATGTGCATGTAACGCAAGATTAAACGATAAAAGCAAGGAATTTTAGCAAAGACCTTGGTCAAAACTTGAATGGGACAAGGGAGAGGAATTATAGGAGGTAAATCCTCCTCGTTTACTACCCTCCATTCGAACATTCCTTCATCAGCTCAGAGTGCAACCAGCCAAATCATGAGGACTAGAAGGCAGCCGAGCAAGTGAAATTCAAAGCACAAGTTATCTCGAGTTTGGGAGCTGAGCCTCCCTAATTTAAAGGAATTTGTTGGAGTCTTTAGTTGCATAAGTAGAGGGGCCTAAGACCTCAGTAGGATTCAGACTTTTGATTGTAAAATTCTACTTTATTTTCGAGCTGCAAGACTTGTGATAGTTTTTGATGTAATCCATTGTTTTGATAATAAGAATGAGTTTTGTTTTGAGCCAGCACTGAGTTAACTCAGAGGGCTGAAACTCTTGGGTTAGGGTCCAACCCTAGTAGCTAAGGCTCCTCTTTATTGTACATGTATGCTAGCATAGATTCATGGTTTAATTGTTTGTTTGCTTAAGTAGCTGCATTTCCATTATAATAGTGTAGAGTAGATTGGTTGTGTTTCATATTTCTAGTTATCGCATGAGCTTTGGAGTTTGTTGTCTTGATTCAGTACTTGGTTCATTTCATTGTTATCATCTTCAATCACTCTCTTTTTGTAATAGATCTCACTCGTATTCTCATTTCCTTCAGCACAAAATGCTTAAGCGGAAGCTAATAAATCACGTCTTAGTCAGATTATACCCATAGATCTCCTTATCGTCCGATCCACAATAAACCTGACCAATCACCATCTGATCCACAATAAACCTAACCAATCACCGTTCCATTCATTTCAACGCTTGACTTTATGCACTCCAGATCTCCACCGTCGATCTGTCTAGCTTGATCCAACGACTATCGCATCGTCTCAATACTTTATGGCTCCCAATCTCCACCGTTGATCAAACCCCCATGATCTGACGGTTATCGCGCAATCTCGCGCAGATTCTTGCACGACCGATATCCGCCCGAGAGCACGCGATAAAAGTGGTTTTCTCGTGCTACGTGTCATTCACTTAGGCTAATCATGCAAAATTTAGAAATACATCTTACAGCTTTGAGGGCGCGCGAGAAACTGCTTACCACCTACGGAAATCTGCTCCATCATTCCGCACGTTTTTTTCCTTCTGTCGCCATGTGACTTGTTGTGATCCATCCATCTATTCACTTCATCTCCGTGATAAGATCTCCGCCTCTCATCTTCCGATTAGTCATGTTCGTCCATCTCTTGACTTAACCTCCCACAATAAGATCTTTGTCATTCATCTCTCATTAGTCATGTTCGTCCATCTATTGACTTAACCTCTCGTGATAAGATCTCTGCCATTCATCCTTCGATTAGTCTTGTTCGTCGATCTCTTGACTTAATCTCCCGCGATAAGATCTCTGCCATTCATCTTCCGATTAGTCTTGTTTGTCCACCTCTTGACTTAACCTCCTGCGATAAGATCTCCGCCATTCATCTTTCGATTAGTCTTGTTCGTCCATCTCTTGACTTAACCTCCCGTGATAAGATCTCCACCATTCATCTCCCTTTAGTCATGTTCATCCATCTATTCACGTAATCTCCTGCGATAAGATCTCCGCTGCTCATCTTCCATTTTTACGATTCGCTGATCGATCCAACGGTTCCTATGCACTTCTGCTTCGTTACGTCCTCCTTTCACTGATTTCGATCTTCACTTGCTCTTCTGCTCGACTCCTTGCATGCTTGATTTTACCAAAACACCAAAAATGCAAAAACGGACTTAGTTTAGTTTCCTTGCTTACACATTAGTTTGGTTTGATGCTCTTTACTTCTGTAACTTAGATAGCAGCGTTAGGTTAGTATTGATTTAGCAATTCTGCTTAGTTTAGTTGTTTAAATGATTAAGTAGGATATGGTGTGATTTAGCATTACATGTTGTTTCCTTCATCACTGCAGTAGAGTAGCTCTCTTAGAATAGATTTGCTCTTCTTCCATCAAAGAATCAAGCTTCTTCTAACTCTATAGAAGTTTGGCTTGGAACCCCTGGGGTCGCTTGCCAGATGAACAAGTGACAACAGGCAGGACCTTCACTTCTACTTGTGCATATAGCATTGTCACCTCCAAGTTTGTACGAACCCCAAGTTGATAAGTAAAGTTGGTAGCCCAAGAGTTGCAGCATCCTTGCTGCAATACTGGCGCTCATCACTTTTTTGCACTGTTGTCGGGGAGGTGTCAGAGTAGAATGTGATTACTGCTTTCTTTTCTTCTATTTCTAGTCTTCAACGTTCTTCCATTAGTTTATTTCTGAAAAGGTAATCTAGTAGCTTCCTTTCTTTCAGTTGTCATTATTTTCTTTCCTTTCCATTCTGCAAGTAGAATCTCAATTCAGCAAGTAGTTTCTTTCTGTTAGTAGTTTTCATTCAATCAACAATTTCATTTCTGAAAAGTACTTTCTTGCTAAAAAATCTTCCAAAAACCAACTCAAAAACATTTCCTTTCATGCCTCGTAGGAGTAGGGATAATCTAGGAAAATTCTTGCCAAATACCCCCACTGGATCCAACATCCAACCTTCTCTCTTCCTCAGTGGCTGTGAACTGGAGGAACCTTTAGGTGAGCAACCTAACATATTTGAAGAACCTATAGGGGAAGAAGAAGAAGAAGAACCCACTCCTACTGAACCAATGGCTAAAAATCGAAATGACAGAGGGAAAAGAGAGAGAGTTGAGGGTGCCTTCCCCATTAGGGAAACTAATGGGGACACTAAGATGAAGAATATAAGCCCCTCTGCTCTACCTCATTTCCATGGCCTGACCACAAAGGGCCATGACACTTTCCTATTTGAGTTTGTTGTTATATGCCGAACCTATGACTATACAGATGATGAGAAAAAGTTAAAATTGTTTCCATCTACCCTTAAGGATGCAACATTGGGTTGGTTCATGGGTTTACCTGGAGATAGCATCACAACTTGGGCTTAGATGCACAGGCTTTTAACAACAAATACAGGGACTGCTGTAGGTCAAAGGATACTAAAGAAGAGATTTTAAGGATGACCATGGGCCAGGATGAAATTTTAGAAGACTATGAAGAAAGATTCTAGCTCAGTTACAAAAGGGCCAAGTGCACACTTGACCCTGAGTCACTAAAGCTGGTCCTGCTCAGAGAAGTAAGGGAAGATCTTCTGGATACCCTACATTTGTTAGTAGAAGGAGATATCTACCAATTATCCTATGAGGATATCAAGACTGTCTTTAGAAACCATTATAGGGAAGCCATGAAAAAAGGTAGGGGTAGTCAACCTATAACCAGTACATCATCTTCCAACTCATCCATCAAGGGTGAAATTGGAAATATGTTGGAAGATTTCAAAAGTGAGATGCTGCAAACCCTTTCCTTGCAATTAGACACCATGAATATCAAGAGGAAGCAAGATGAAGCAGAGAAAGCCTTGGCCATCTTTTGTCCTAGATGCACCAAGAGGCATCCTAGGAATGAATGTCCATTGAACTGCATTGAGATTTACTTGGTCTATGAAGAAAACCACTCCACAGACAAGTGCCCTTCTTTACCTAGACTCAAAGCTGTATATCAAGGAGTTGAAGGGGTCACTGAGCAGCTTTGCTACATCAACCAAAGGAGACCTCTTGGGCCTAGACCATACTAGCAGGGTACACAAGGGTCATCCCATGCATATTACAACCCCAACCAAACCACAGTTATACCTTCTTGGGGACCCCCTACTTATCCTTCCTGGTCTACACCCCCTCCTTGGTCCTATGCATCTCAGTATCATTCCCAGCCAGCCAACTAGTCATTTCAAGCTTATGTTCCACCACAACCTCAGTGGAATACCCCACATGAGGGGTGGAGGCCCCAATACAACAATGCTCTAGCTCTATTGCCTCTAACCCAACCACACCTCCTACACTCTGCTCCACCCAAGCAACCCTAGATGCCCTCCCAACCAAATCTGAACCCAAACAATAGGCAGGCTCAACAAGTATACATTAGAGAGACATCATACCTAGCTTATGCTGTAGAAATCCAGGAGATCAACCTAAGATATAGGAGAATTATCCTAGATAACCAACCTCCCTCTCCACATAAGGAGGTTGAGGAAGAAAGAGAGGAAATCAACCTTGAAGTAAATCCACCCTTTCCTGAGAGATTAGCCCAACCACTCCAGCCTACCCCAAAAGAACTTGAACTTCTGGGAGAATTGAAAAATCTATGTGTAAATATCCCCCTTCTCCAAGCAATAAAAGATGTTCCCATTTACAATAAGTTGATTAAGGAGAAGTGCTTCAAGCATCCTTGAAGAAGAAAAAGGGATGCCCCTACCATTAATGTCATTGGGCAGCTGTCTAACTTAATGTTGGGGCAGGTAATATGTCCAAAATATTTGGACCCTGGAAGCCCTGTAGTAGATGTGCACATCAATGGCGCCATTGTCCCACACACTCTGATTGATCTTGGGGCTGCCATTAGTGTGATGAACAAGGACACCATGCTCAAGCTCAACCTCCAAGGGTCATTGAGGAAGACCACAACAGTTCTGCAACTTGCAGACCATTCCACAATTACCCCTGAGGTAGTTGCGGAGGATGTGATGGTCTCCATTGACTCTTGGGAGTACCCTACATATTTCCTAGTTCTCCAGCCTAAGGCTAAGATTACTGGTTACCCTCTCATCTTTGGGAGGCCATGGTTGGCCACAACTGATGCTTACATTAGCTACAGAGCTGGGAATATGACCATCAAGAATGGGCATATGTCCAAACAGTTAGTCCTATACCCTCCTGCTCAACCTTCTCTGGAGCATGATTTACCTTTATGGTTGGAGGAGGAGGAAGAAGACGAGGCTTATTCAGCCCAACTTTATGCTTTGGAAGCAACCATAGGAGGAGGATAACAAGATGAGGATGACTTAAATGAACACCTGCTCCAAAGACCAACTCCTAGTTCGTTACCATTAGAAGAAGAAGTAAGGGATACCTAGAACAATCATCCAATTGACTTATACTTGGCCAAGTCCAACCCACTCTGAATCAAGGCCATAGAATTTGGCCCAGAGAAAACTTTGAAAATTAATCCATCTCTCTTTGCTCTTGAAGAGGAAAAGTTATACAACATGTTGAGAGAAAACCTAGAAGCCTTCGCTTGGAGTTACAATGAAATGAAGGGAGTACACCCCTCAGTGTGTACTCACCGCATATACATCAAAGAAGGTTGCAAGCCAGTCTGGAAACCAAAAATGAGGATGAATCCAACTCTTAAAGATATAGTCAAAGAAGAACTGCAAAAACTGCTAGATGCAGGATTCATTTACCCTATCTCCAACAGTGAGTGGGTCTCTCCTTTAGTGTTAGTTCCCAATAAAAATAGTAAGTGGAGGATTTATGTCGACTATAGGGAGTTGAACAAAGCCACAAAGAAGGATCATTTCCCCCTACCCTTCATTGATCAAGTGCTAGATGGCCTGGTAGGGAAGAAGTTCTTTTCTTTCCAAGATGGATTTAGTGGATACAACCAAATCCAAATCTGCCCAGAAGGCCAGGATAAGACCACATTCACCTGTCCTTGGGGTTCTTTTGCCTATAAGGTCCTTCCTTTTGGCCTATGCAATGCTCCTGCCACTTTCCAGAGAGAAGTATTGAGTATTTTTGTTGAATTAGTACAAATCTATATGGATGATTTTACACCTTATGGCTGTGATTTTCAAGAAGCCCTGACTAACCTAGGCAAAGTATTGTACAAATGCATTGAAATGAACCTATCTCTCAGTCCAGAAAAAATGTCAATTCTTAATGACTGAACGGACGTGCTAGGTCATTCAATATCTCAGCAAGGACTGTAGGTGGACCCAAACAAAATAACAATCATCCAAAGGGTCCCACCTCCTCAAAAGCAGAGGGATGTCAGGCATTTCTTGGGGTTAGATGGATACCACCGAAGGTTCATAAATAACTTCAGCAAGTTGGCCTCTCCTTTATTTGGGTTGTTGGCCAAAGATTCTGAGTTTATATGGTCAAAGAGTTGTTAAGAGGTCTTAGACATTTTAAAGGGTAAGTTAATCACTACACGAATTCTTCGAGGCCCAAACTGGGCCCTCCCTTTTCATACTCACGCTGATGCCTCACACAAAGTCATAGGAGTAGCCTTAGGTCAAGTAGAGGAGAAAATTCCCTATGCCATCTATTTTATCAGTAAGAACCTGTCAAAGGCTGAGCTAAATTATACTGTGACCGAAAAGGAACTCTTGGCTGTTGTGCATTCATTAAACAAATTTAGGCATTACATTACAGGCTACCAATCATTTGTGCATACTAACCATGCTGCAATCAAATATTTAATGAAAAAACTAGATGTGAATGCTAGAATTATAACATGGTTTCTTTTATTACAACAATTTGATCTAACTATTATTGATAAGCCTAGTAAGGAAAATGTTGTTGCAGACTTTCTATCTAGGATGAATCTGCTTGTAGGTGAAGAAGGAATGGTGGATGACCAGTTACCAGACGAGCATTTGTTTGCTATTTTAGTTCTTTCCCCATGGTTTGCTGATATAGAAAACTATTTGGTATCAGCACAGTTCCAACCAAACTCGCCCTCCAAAGAAAAGAGAAAGATAGTCAGAAAAAGCACCCCCTTCACCTGGATTGGGGGAAATCTTTTCAAACTTGGCCCAGATCAAATCTTGTGAAGGTGTGTAAGGGAAGAGGAAGTTTTTGACATCCTTCTGACCTATCATGACGGGCCTTGTAGAGGTCACTTTGCAACAAAGAGGACAACATTCAAACTGTTACAAGTAGGCTATTATTGGCCCACTCTTCATTAGGATGTGAAAAAGTACATTAGTCAGTGTGATCAGTGCCAGAGGATGGGAAAGCCTACTCCAAGAGATGAAATTCCCCTACAACCTCAAGTGAATTTCGAATCGTTTGACAAGTGGGGCATGGACTTCATTGGGCCTATCAACCCTCCTTCAAAGCAAAAACAATACATTATTGTGTGCACTGATTATTTGACTAAGTGGGTTGAAACCAAGGCAATTAAGGTAGCAACAGAAGAGAAGGTGGTTTAGTTCCTAAGGGAGAATGTATTCTACAAATTTGGGTACCCTAGAGAGCTAGTCACAGACCAAGGCAGTTAGTTTAGCTCCAACATGATTGACGAACTGCTCAGCCATCACAAAATCAAGCATAGGACTTCCACTCCTTATCATCCACAAGCTAATGGGCAAGTGGAGGTGACCAACAGGGCACTGGAGAGCATCTTAACCAAGGTAGTGAGCAGCAACAGGGAGGATTGGGCAGAGAGAATATTTGAGGCCACCTGGACCTATAATACAACATGGAAGACCACCACTGGATTTACACCCTATGAGCTGGTATATGGGAAAAAGGCTTTGCTTTCCATTGAGTTTGAATATCACACATTGAGGATGGCAGCCCAACTAGATTTGGATCTCAGTCATGCACATAAAGAAAGATTGTTCCAATTGAATGGCTTGGATGAATTCAGAATGCATGCCCTCCTACATACAGAGATAGATCAGCTTTAGAGGAAGATATGGCATGATAAACATATTAAGGATAAGCAATTTCAAGAGGGTGATTGGGCATTGTTATATGATTCTAGGTATAAAGACTTCAAGGGCAAGCTAACGACAAGATGGCTCAAAACTTATGTGGTGGAAAGATGCCATGATAATGGTTCAGTGCAAATCAGAACTATAGATGAAGAAGCCATTCCATTTCTTGTTTATGGACACCGATTGAAAATGTACAAGAGGCCTTTATCAAAACAAGAGTTCATTGACAATATCAATAAGATAGTGATGATGGTGGAGCAAGTTCCAGCTCCTCCCTCATCAGGTCACTGAGAAAAGAAAAAAGAAAAAAGAATACGGATTTAGGTGAAAACCTCCATGGGGCGCCTGAGTCCCATATTTGGGTTGAAAACTTCGTGAGGTGGCCCAATGATGAAAAAAATAAAAAAAGAATAAGAAGATCCCTGGGTGAAAACCTTCCTTAAGGCACCTAGGGAAAACATCTAGGGCGAAACCACTCTGAGGCAGCCTAGGTGTTTTTCACGAAAAAGAAAAAAGAAAAAAAAAAGACATAATTGTTATTTGCAGGTGGCGAGAAAGACAATCAAGGAGCAAAGAGAAGATCCAAAGGGAACCCTGCTACACATATATTCATCTCCTCCACTCCTTACCATGCATCTCTCCATCAATTCCATTGTTTTTTCACTTCATTGCTAACCCCTCTATATTTCAGAACAAGAAAGAGCACAAGAATCAAACAGGGGTAGCCACAAATATCAACAAAAATCCCTATTAAGATTGAAGGTTCCCCTACATCAAGGGACAAAGAAGCAATAATGAGAGATCAACTTGAGAGGGAAAATGCATGGCTGAGTAGACATCTGCAAGAAAGGGAAAACTAACTAGCATGTATGGCTAGCCTCTCCTTGGAGGCCATCCAACGTAGGATGCTAGCTAAATCCTATGTTCTTTAGCTCAGAGAACAATGGCTGCAATTTCAGATTAAAACACTAACACAAAGGGGCACCATGCCATTTCAGGACTACAGGCAGTTTATTGATCTTTGTGATCAAAGTACACTAGAGGATAGGGCCAAAATGGCTGAATTTTACTTGCACAACAAGGCCCTCACAGACAAGAATGTTTGGGATCCTAATGCCAAGCTAGAAGATATGCAATTAATGGCTTTGGCATCATGGATGAACAATGAGGAGTCAAGGGCTACAGAGATGAAAAGAATATTGACCAGAGAGCATAATGAACCTCTTTTCATCAGAGATGAACAATCAAATACCAAGGCCCTAATCAGCACCCATAATCTAATTGCAAATGATCCTCAGTTAGCACCTAGATATCTTGCTGCCCAAGAGCAAGCAATTTCACATTTTGAGGATATGTTTAGGCTACTAGGCAATGATAGTATACATGCCTACTCAAGGAGATGGAACACTTTTCCACACAGCTTGAAGATCAGAGAATATCACTCCCCTCAAAGGTTGAGAGAGGAACTCAACATGACACATATGTATAAGCAATCAATGCAAAGGTTGAAGGTCAATTGGATAGGCCTAAAACTCAGTCCACCACTACTACTAGGAATGTTAGAAGGGAGAAAAGAAGAAGAGGAAAAGAGGCAGTGGGAAGAAGTAGAAAGGAAAGCAAGCTTCTATGCACAAGAAGCAGAGACCACAACAGAGGCATGGGATGTCAGAAAGGCTACCAGAGCCATGAAGGACATGGACATTGACTAAGTTTCTCAGAGGATGAGCAACACTTTCAGTAGGGGGGTGATAATGAGCCTCATCATTGGGTAATTATATGGCCCTTAATTCACCTCATAGCTTAGTCAAACCAACTATTCTCACAACTTATTGCATACTTTTTATTATATTTTGTTTATGAGATGAGTTAGAGTTGGATATTTTGCTTTGTGGTCTAATGTGCATGTAACACGGGAATAAATGATAAAAGCAAGGAATTTTACCAAAGGCCTTGGTCAAAAGTCGAATGGGACAAGGGGGAGGAATTATAGGAGTTAAATCCTCCTCATTTACTACCCCTCCATTCAAATATTCCTTCATCATCTCGGAGTGCAACTAGCCAAATCATGAGGACTAGAAGGCAGCCAAGCAAGTGAAAGTCAAAGCACCAGTTATCTCAAGTTTGGGAGTCGAGCCTCCCTAATTTTAAGGAAGTCATTAGAGACTTCAGCCGTATAAGTATAGATGCCGGGACCTCAGTAGGATTCAGAATTTTGATTGTAAAATTCTACTTTATTTTCGAGCTGCGAGACTTGTGACAGTTTTTTATGTAATCCATTGTTTTGATAATAAGAATGAGTTTTCTTTTGAGCCAACAATGAGTTAACTCAGAGGGTGAAGCTCTTGGGGTAGGGCCCAACCCTAGCAGCTAAGGCTCCTCTTTATTGTACATGTATGCTAGCATAGATTCATGGTTTATTGTTTGTTTGCTTAAGTAGCTGCATTTCCATTACAGCAGTGTCAAGTAGATTGGTTGTGTTTCAGTTTTCTAGTTATCGCATGATCATTGGAGTTTGTTTTCTTAATTCAGTACTTGGTTCATTTCATCGTTATCATCTTTAATCACTCTCTTTCTGTAATAGATCTCACTCATATTCTCATTTCCTTCAGCACAAAATGCTTAAGTGGAAGCCAATAAACAACGTCTTAGTCAGATTATACTCGTAGATCTCCTTACCATCCGATCCACAATAAACCTGACCAATCACCGTCTGATTCATTTCAACGCTTGACTTTATGCGCTCCAGATCTCCACCATCAATATATCTAGCTTGATCCAATGGCTATTGTGTTGTCTCAATACTTTATGCGCTCCCAATCTCCACCGTTAATCAAACCCGCATGATCTGACGGTTATCCCGCAATCTCGTGTGGATTCATGCATGATCGATATCCGCCCCAGAGCATGCGAGAAATTGGTTTTCCGATGCTATGTGTCATTCACTTAGGCTAATCACAGAAAATTTAGAAATACAACTTACAACTTTGAGGGTTTGAGGGTGCGTGAGAAACTGCTTACCGCATACGGAAACCCTCTCCATCATTCCGCACCATTTTATTTTTATTTTTATTTTATTTTATTTTTATTTTTATTTTTATCTTTATCTTTATCTTTATTTTTATTTTTATTTTTATTTTTATTTTTATTTTTATTTTTATTTTTATTTTTATTTTATTTTATTTATTTATTTATTTATTTTCGCCACGTGACTTGATGTGATCCATCCGTCTATTCATTTCATCTCCATGATAAGATCTTCGTCGTTCATCTTCCAACTACTCTTATTCGTCCATCTCTTGACTTAACCTCCCGCGATAAGATCTTTGCCATTCATCTCCCATTAGTCCTGTTCGTCCATCTCTTGACTTAACCTCCCGCGATAATCTCTGCCATTCATCTCCCATTACTCTTGCTCGTCCATCTATTGACTTAACCTCTCGCGATAAGATCTCCACCATTCATCTTCTGATTAGTCTCGCTCATCCATCTCTTAACTTAACCTCCCACAATAAGATCTCCGCCATTCATCTTCCGATTAGTCATGTCCGTCCATGTTATGAAACCAGCTCACAAAAAGATAGAAAAGATAGTTGAACGCCTTAGAATTCAGCCTCTTCGAGGGGGAAACCTCCTTTACATTACACAAATGAAGAATTCTTGGATGATACAAATGGAAAAACCTCCTTTCTATATATAGGAGTCTAAGGGGACACAATATAACCAAGCCGACCTAACAACAATAATATAAAGCCACAAAAATAGCAATAGAGGGATTCTATGGAGCACAATAATAACAATATGGGGACAATAGGGGCACAACAATAATAATAAGGGATACAATGACAATAGTAATGGGGGAATCACTAGTATTATAGGGACCTAACATGCCTCTCTCCTTCAAAAAAGTGTTGTCCTCAACGCTTGAGTAGTTCTGGATGCTTCTGTATAAAATTCTCATCCTCCCATGTGGAATCTTCAGCATATAAGTTCTTCCACTTGATGAGATACTCCGAAATTGATCAATTTCATAGCTGTCGAGTTCTTGTCTCTGTGACTGCTTCCGGTTCCAATATAATTTTTCCTTCCTCGTCAAGTTCTGGCAATATTGTTTGAACTGAGAGCTTGTCGCCTATAACCTTCTTTAAACATGAAACATGGAAAACTGGGTGCACTCGAGAAGCTGCAGGAAGCTCCATTTGTATGCCATGGCACAAATCTTTTGCAACACCTTGTACAGACCATAATACTTTGTTTATAATTTATTATCCTTCTTAGCTTGATTGAGGGACATTTGTTTATATGGTTGTAGCCGTAGGAATACCCAGTCACTTACATCAAAACTTTTTTCGCTGCGATGTTGATATGCCTGTTGTTTCATTCTATTCTGCGCCAACACGAGGTTATCCTTTAAGAGTTGGAGAACTTGTTGTTGATGCTCGATGTGATGTTCCACAGCTTGAACCTTAGAATTTTCTATTAAATATGATGTGATGGATGGTGGCTGATATCCATAAAGTGGCATAAATGGGGTCATTTTTGTTGCAGTATGGAATGGAGTGCTATACCACCATTCAGCCAGAGGAAACCATTTGACCCATTGTGTATGTTTATCATATACAAAGCAACGAAGATATCCTTCCAAACATTTGTTTACTATCTCAGTTTGCCCATCATATTGAGGATGATAAGATGAGCTATGAGCTAACTGAGTACCAAGACAAGAAAATAATTATGTCCAAAAATTTCCAGTGAAAATGGGATCTCTGTCACTTACAATAATCTTTGGGTTTCCATGTAGCTTTTGAATCGTTTCCATAAATGCAGTAGAAACTGTACTGGCTTTAAATGGATGTGATAATGCACAAAATTGTGCATACTTGGTAAGCCTGTCAACTATCACCATGATGACACTCTTTCCTTCAGACTTGGGTAAACCTGTGATAAAATCCATTGAAACCTCCTCCCAACGTTGGCTTGGAATGGATAAAGGTTGTAATAGACTTGGGGTCTTAATTGTTTCAACTTTATTTTGTTGGCGAACCAAACATTTCGCCACAAACTTTTGAATATCTGATTTAAGGCCATACCAAAAAAATTCCTTCTTAACCCTGTGGTAAGTTTTTAAAAATCCTGAGTTCCCTCCTAAGGGAGAAGTGTGCAATTCCATAAGAATCTTTGTTTGAGTTGGGAATTCTTACAGAGGTATAAGCGATCTTTGTACCATAATGAATCATTTTTCCAGCTAAATGTATCAGATGTACTGGAATCTTGTTGTAACTTTTGAATAAGTGCCCACACTTCTTTGTCATTCTTCCATTCTTCCCTTTCTTCGTTTATCCAATTTGGTTGGATAATAGAAATGGAACACAATAATGCTTCCACATCCTCATCCTTTCTTGAGAGTGCATCTGCCACAACATTTTGCTTCCCTTTTTGTAGATGATTTCAAAGTCATAACCCAACATATTTGTGACCCATTTTTGTTGCTCTTCAGAGGATAATCTTTGTTCTAAAAAGTATTTAAGTCTATCATGATCCATTTTTACCTTGAAGTGCCTTCCCATTAGGTAGGGTCGTCATTTCTTAAGTGCATGTAGTATTGCCAACATTTCTTTCTCATAAATAGCTTTGTGTAAATACTTTCCCTTGATTGGACGACTTTCGAAAGTAATGGGTCTTTCATCTTGTATTAAAACAACACCAATTCCATTTCCTGAAGCATCACATTCCATATAAAGGTTTTTGTGAAGTCCGGTGTAGCTAAGACCAGTGCTTGGCACATTGCCTCTTTAAGATGTTCGAATGCCTTTGTTGCCTCCGGATTCCATGAAAATGCATCTTTCTTAAATAATGTTGTTAGAGGTGTTGTTATTCTCCCATAATTCTTAACAAACTTGCGATAATACCCTGTCAACCCAAGAAATCCTCGCAGATGCTTTATGGATGTGGGGATTTTCCATTCCTTTATGGCTTTAGGTTTGCTAGGGTCTACCTTAACACCTTCATGAGATAAAATATGACCCAGATATTCCACCTCTTGTATTCCAAAGAAACATTTGGAGCTTTTTGCATATAATTGTTTCTCCTCCAATTTTTGTAGCACCCTGTCAACATGTTCAACATGATCCTTCCAAGACTTGTTGTAGAGTAGTATATCATCAAAAAATATTAACACAAATTTTCTAAGGAAGGGTTTGAAAATGGAATTCATCAAACCTTGAAATGTAGAAGGTGCATCGGTAAGCCAAAAGGCATGACCAAAAATTCATAATGACCCGAGTCATGAGTTCTATATGCTGTTTTCAGAATGTCTTTAATCCATGCAATTCATCCAATAATTCATCAATGACAGGAATGGGAAATTTATCTTTAATAGTGAGCTTATTGAGCTCCCTATAATTCAGACACATGCACCATGATCCATCCTTCTTGTGCACCAATACTACTAGAGCGGAGAAAGAACTTTGACTAGGTTGAATTATACCAGCCTCTAGCATTTCTGCAACCATACGTTCAATTTCACTCTTTTGGGCATAGGGATATCTGTATGGCCTGATGTTTGGAGGAACATTTCTTGGAATCAAATGTATAGCATGATCATGATCACGAATAGGTGGGAGACCTTTGGGAGTCTCAAATACCTTGGAATGATTGTCCAAGACTTTTTGGAGATCTGGAGAAATAGATGATTTCGATGTGGAAATATCTAGCGAACATAATTGTGCAATTACTCGAGGTCGTTGTTCCTTTTTTAGAAGCTTTGTCATACTGTTAGAGCTTATTATCTTTCTCGGTTTCCCTGCAATACCCCTTAATTCAACTTCCTTTCCTTCCACAAAAAATTTCATGAAAAGTTCTTGAAAATTAAAAGCTATTGTACCCAAGGACTGTAGCCATTGGACTCCTAGTACAACATCAACACCTCCCATTGGAATGGAAAGCATTGGGCTATTCAATACATATTCTCCCATGGATAGCTTGATATTATGGCACTTTCTAGAGCAATTTATGGTTCCTCCACTTGCAACCATCACTTGACACTCTGGTGCTGGATATAGGAAGCAATTCAATTCTTTTTTTATCTTACAATGAATAAAATTGTGGGTACTTCCTGAATCAATCAACATTATTACCTTTTTATTCTTGATATGTCCTTCTATCCTGATAGTTTGAGGAGTGGTAATTCCAACCAATGCATTACAAGATATGGTCGGATTCATTTCTTCTTTATCTAGGGTTTGTTCCTGGAGAATATCCTCTTCTTTTGACATTTCTTGTTCCTTTTCTTCCTCCTCTTCACAATCTATGTAGAATAATTTCTTCTCAGCACACTTATGACCTTTAGTGTATTTGCTATCAAAACTGTAACAAATCACTTTTGCTCTTTTTTCTTCCAATTGTTGTGGTGTCAACCTTATAGGTTGTGGAAGGCTAAGGGCAACAACACTTCCATATTTATAGTTGTGAGTGGTAGGCTTCCTCGTTGCCATAATTTTGCTTTCCATTTTTCTTGCTAACCTGAATGCCTTCTCCAATGAATCAGGGTCCCAAAGGCAAACCTCATGTTGGATATTATCCTTTAAAGTCCCTATGAACACATCAATCCTATGCTCCTCTGGAATATCTTTTACCCTTATGTTCAATTTTTGGAAGTCCTCAATGTGCTCCATCATTGAACCCTTTTGTTTGAGACTTATCAATTGGCTAAAAAAGGTGTTGCTTTTTGTATCCTCAGAATGTGTTGTCATTTCTTCCGTAAAAATTGCCCAAGTGGAAATTTGTTTACGAGACCAAAGACATCGATACCATACAAACTGATTTGGTTCCAAATATAAAGTTGCAATACGTACCTTTTGTGTTTTTTGCACATTATGGAGATCGAAAAATTGCTCCATCTATACTATCCACGTTGCGGGATCCTTGCCATCAAACTTCCTCATATCGATTTTTGGAATATGGTGGGTATTCAATCCAACATTAGAGTCTATGAAATCATGATTAAAATTTCTTTTGTTCTCATCATGAGTTTCCTTTACTACCCTTTCACCATTAGTGACCATTTCTTGTAGCAACTTATTCAAATTTATCTTCAATTCTTCCATCTTATCATCCATGCCATTCATCTTAGCTTCCATGCCATCCATCTTAGCTTCCACACCATTCATCTTAACTTGCATGCCATTCATATTAGCTTTCACACCATTCATCTTGGCTTCATTTACCTTTAGTGAGAGTGAAATTTGTTGTACTTTGTCTTTTATTTTTGATATACCATGTTGCATTTCTTCCTCTTCTTCACGAGTCATGCTAGAGCTTTCAGGTTGCTTACTAGGTGTTTGCATTTGCTTTCTTCAGGGCATTAATTAATGCTAATAATTCTTCACTATTCCCTTTGAATTCCTTCAAACTATTTTTTCAAACCAAGCTTATGCAAAAAATTTAAAAAATCTACACACCTTTTTTCACTTTGTAGGAGCTCAACTCCGCAAATATAGTGTGAAAAGCTCAGAAATTCAGACCCGAGGTTCAGAACGATTTCAACCCAAATGGGTTTTTTTAAGTGTCTGAAATGTTGCAAAAAAAAGAAGAAGAAGAAGAAGAAGAAGTTATAGCGCAAATGCCACGATAAACTATTTGGAGCAGAGAAACCCTAGAATCCAAAGCTTTGATACCAAATGTTATGAAACAAACTCACAAAAAGATAGAAAAGATAGTTGAACGCCTTAGAATTCAGCCTCTTCGAGGGGGCAACCTCCTTTACATTACACAAATGAAATATTCTCGGATGATACAAATGACAAAACCTCCTTTCTATATATAGGAGTCTAAGGGGACACAATATAACTAAGCCGACCTAACAATAATAATATAAAGCCAAAAAAATAACAAGTTTCAAGTATTGGTTCTGCCCATAATGTAACAAGCACCACAGTGAGTAGAGTTGGTAGAGTGCTAGAATGGTAGCTAGGAGGTGAGGGGTCCGAATATTGTCAGGCCTCCGACTGACCCACACCAAATTTTTAATTGACATTGGGATGCCAAATGGCAACCCATTGTGCATGTAAGCTGGCAGATCAAGGCGAAAAATATTTTCACAACCAAGGGCCATCTGAAGAAGCGGATGTCAAACTGCTGAAGCTTTTTGTGCCATCAATTGGATGGCATCAATCCCATGGAAATTGTTGCTCACACATGAATGCTAACACCTACATTCCACTTAGAAACGTGGCTGAAGAATATAATGTGAAAATGAAAAATTTGAATGTACCATTAGATTTGTGGCATCGAATAGTGCAAAATCGATTGTCAAATTTCAGAATTCTGAGAAATTGAGAATCTGGGACTCAAGGAATCTTTTAGATTCCCCCTAGATTCCTCAAAGATTCTGCTCCATGGGTGGACTGAAAATACACAACTCAAAAGGTGAATTTGACCTTGCCATTGCGATCACTACAGAAAACCATGAAAAACGACTATAAACTTGACTATGTTCTGACAATTTTTTTTTACCTCCCCAGAGAATCTTTGGGCATCAAAGAATATCATGCCTCCTCTGTTTCAAAATCTATGTCCGCTACTGGTTCGTCCATCTGCTCCTGGATGCACTGACAAAAATGAGTTTATATGTAAATCCTAGGTGGATTAACCCATGTGGGGTTGGTTGGCGCAATGGTAGAGTTTAGAAAATGGTTGAGGAGGGGTTGGGGGATCAAATTCCACCCCTCCCAAATTAACATGCAGAATCTTTTATTATTATTATTATTATTATTATTATTGGGTGGTGGTTCCACTGTTTTAGTGGCCTGTGCTACATTTCTTGCCATCAGTTCCACGTGGTATTAAAGGCGGTGTGGTGTGCATTAAAAGGGAGTCGCGTTGTTTTATTTGACATGCCATGTTGCCACCGCATGGTCGCGGGCCAGTCGACGTGGCTGGCACAGGCTCGATACCCACCGACCTCCCATTAACTGTGCGTACGTTTGTGGATAGGGATGTGGGCCGGGTTCACCGGAGGTGGCCCGCTCACCCCATTAATACGAACATTGTATGGTGGTCGATGGAGGGTCCGACGCCCATATTTAAACATAGCTTTTGTATATATATATATATATATATATATATATATGTTTAATAATAGGGCAATTTATTCAAATTTGTCTAACATAAGGCTTATTAGACAAATTAAAGAGGCAACAATTTAGCCCACTTCGAGAGCTAAGTTTCATGCCTTGGAGTCAATCAAATTGTAGGATAATCAAACCTGGCCCACAGCCCAACTTTGACCAGAACTTTGACTGGCTCGTTCTCCCTCATACGAGCTCGGATTGACGAACTATTCACATTGCCGTGATCAGGATGATGATATATACACTCAACTCCTAGTTTGAAATCATTCTGACCATTTTTATTTTCGAGTATTCATAAGCCCTCTTTGTCCTGCGTGTGTCCCTAGAGCCACCTGGATCATTAAGAGAAGATATAGAGTGTCTCCACCCTGAACACATTTGATTAATTCCAACTAATGTATGCAGGATCTTAGAGTGCCTCAAACCTACTTTAAGAGTTTTTACTTTGGTAACAATTTTTTATTTTAATTATCAGTTGTGACAACCTTAGTTAGGTGGCCTAAAATTTGTTTATTAAGTTTTTAGGATAGGTCCTCAAGAAATTAACGAGATAGGAGGAACATAAGAATTATCCTTCTAAAAAGTTTCAAAATATTCACCATAAAGAAAACCATCACAAAAATTGAATGGTTCAATCCAATTTGTTTATTTTCATTCAAAAAATGGAATGGCAGTCAAAAAAATTGTGAAAGAAAACAATAACATCAAAAAATCCAAACGAATATAAATATGTACTTCCTTTTCACAGAGATAAAGGTAGAAAACTTGCAGCATAATGTTTTTCTAATAACAGGCCCACAAGAATAGAACCTAGAGGAAATTTATAGGTCAGATCAATAAACTAATGATAAAGAATCTCAAACAACTAAAACTTTGAAGCTCTAAAAATCCCAAAGAAACACAAATCCAAATCAATATAGAGTTGTCGGAGTAATTTAATAGATTGATATATAAGATAAAAACAGGGGAACAAACTATGCAATGGACTGAAGTCAAGTGAATACCATTGGTCTATACAATTATTGCCGAAAATAAAATTATTGGAGAGAAAAGGTATCCAGGGCTTAAATTTTTAGCTGTGTTCTTCCTCGGTCCATGGAATTCCCTTGCAACCTTCATGGTCAGATTTGGAGCTCCCCTTTCCCATTACATTAGTTTCAGATGTCATATTTGCATAAACAGAAGAATGGGTTTTGCCTTTCTTTGCACTTCCATTATCAATAGCTCACTTTGCATTAACCATCAAGGACATCGAACAAGAACACATTTCTTGAAACTTAGGGCTTAGAGAATAGAATGAAGTATGGTAAACCTCTTGCTCAATGATAATATGTTCCACTTGTGACACATTGTTCTCAATCTGAGGATTCTCTTCAGTGGCAATCTGGCTAAGACCAACTCTAATATCTCCTTAGGAAGTCTCTTCCATACAGAGGGAATGATTGGAATCTCTTCTCTGCATTGATTTTCTGGTACAGATTTCTCAGTATCTTCATTTTTCGAAGGCACTCATTTAGAGCATTCCAGCAGCACGAACATCAGGTTTTCCGAGACCTAATCACTCACTCTTGTTATCAGATCCATGGATTTACCCAAACCCTTTCTTCTAAATTTTGAGGTTTTTCTTCCAAATGCTTGAATCTGACCATTTCATACACTCAACTTCTCTCCTCCAACTTCAACATTTTGCTCGATGCCAGCTGAGTCAAAGTGAACCTCGACTCCTCCTTCTTTACGACATCATCTTTGAAGAACCTCGAGAGATTACACCTCGACAGGAGGGAAATTATGTCAAAGGCTTTTAGGTAGGTCGGCTTGGGGTCGGGGCAGGCCGAGCCAACATCTTCCAGTTGTCCAACTTCCACATCATTATTGGCCTACAGGTGCTTCAAGCTCTGGTAGAACCAAGAAACATCCATGAGATGTGGAGCAATGATCCTCATCATACGGTTAGGGTCTAGCAGCGAGATAACCAGACATCGAACTTCAGAGGAAAATGAGGCAGACATTTGAAATCCCCTTGTAGATCTTCTTATACATTACTATCAGATTCACATCCTAGAACGACAGGTACCCCGTGAGGAGCATAAGCAATATGACCATGCAAGACTAGATGTTGGCCTTGGCTCCGTTAGATCCATTCTTCATAATCGCCTCTGGCAAAATGTATGCCGATGTGGTGCACGCCATCTAGAGAAGGTAGTCATGTCTGAACTGCTTTAGCAACACACTGAGGTCGAAGACGGTGCCCTTCATATCACGATTTTCCTCTAATAACAGGTTCTACAACTTCAAATCTGGGTGATACACATCGATTGTGGCAGAAATCAACCACGTTAATCAACTGCCGAAGAGCTCACTGCCAAAGTTCAGGAGTTCATAGACGACGTCTTTACCTATGCGGATTGAATACTAGTGTTCAACGAATTCATAAATACTTTCTCATGATCGAATGGTTCAGCTTTTCTCAATCGTCTAACATATAATCTCATGGTGCAATAAGGGGGGAGTTGATTTCGAAGGGGAATGCCTTACGGCGTAAATATATACATAATTGACATTAAAATAATTTCCACAACATGTACATTCAAGTTAAAATGTTTCTTGATTATTAATAATGTATTTTTAAGTATATGTCAATATTAATTCGTATTAAAATATTTTATTGATAACCCACATTGATTATTCTTTTTATATAAAACACAAAAATATTTTATTTTAACAATTTTATGAACATAAATTAGTTAACATAGATCTTCAATTAATTTATTTAAATTTCTTTGTTGAATCTATGTGCACTGGTTTTAACATTTTGAATCTATGTACACTGGATGGCTTTTTCATTTTTGATTTCCTTGTATTGCACGAATGAATGCGCCGAGTTTAGAGTATTATTCCACTAATGGATTGCCTCAATTTAGAGGATTATTGCACGAATGAATGGGTCCAACTGTGTGGCATGCTTGTATATGTTTTACTATAGTAATTTAGAAGGTGAAGGTGGGGACTGACGAAAATACAATTTGGTTTGGAACTTTATGTTTTTCTTAAAAATTGTTTTTGCAAGTAGAACATGTTTTTATTAAAAGAAAATTCACATGTCTCATCTGTTTTTAACATTTTGATTTTTTTTAATTAATGTGCCCTGAATATCTTAATTTCCTTGCTATTATTATTGCACAAATGAATTCGCTAAATTTAGAGTATTATTGCACGAATAAATGGCCTCAGTTTGGATCCCAGGTTTTGATATTTTGATTTTGTTTTGAATTTATGTGCCCTGAATGGCTTTTATATTTTTAATTTCCTTGCTATTATTATTGCACGAATGAATTCGGTAAATTTAGAGTATTGTTGCACGAATAAATTTAGAGTTTGGATCGCCGCAGCTTGATGTTTTGTTTTGCTAGGCGCCATGTTTGTTGTATCCACCAGTTGAGAGCCTTCTTTTCCTGCGAAAAGCTCATAAAGTTGCAAATGAGGACATGCTCTTGGATATACACCCTGTACGCAGCTATTTCAGGGACTTTGATTTCTAGTGTTGGTATTTCTTAGTTTTTGGTTTGCACGTGCTTGGGGCGGATTGCTGAGCCCAGGTCCTCCCGCTGGTCCCTGCCGAGGTGTTGCTTGGTTGATGTTCTAACGGTTTTTCCTGTGCCATGAGTGGTTGGATGAAGGCTTTTTGAAGACAATTGTGATGGGTAAGTTTGGTGGAGGCCTCCATCTCTTTTAATTTTCCAGGCACAATTGTACTTTAAGAGGGGTGTCAGATCCGGCAGTTCTTAGGACCAGTTCTTGTTTCCTACCCTATAGCATTATAAATGCTATGTCCTTACACCTTCTCGACAGCCCCGGTTGACGTCATCACATCTCGCATCTCGGACTTGACCATGGATCATGCCGCCCATGTTACATGCATCCCATCTCCAACCTACGGCGAATACGAGTCACCCAGCTCCAGCGACTCTGCCGTCTGACCTGTTCCTGCCAGCCAAGCTGGCCGCCTCCACATTGGTGTATTAATGACATTTACCAACCCTGGGTGGAGGCTCATAAACGCCTTATCAACCATCATCGATACATTATCTGCTCAAATCCGGGCAATTCAAAATCCAACCATTGAACAAATTCACTGTGGAGCTCCGACGAACAGAGATTATAGAAGGTGATCCCCCTGCACAACGGCGAAACAGGTATTTCAATCGACCTCTGTCTTGGGCGTAAGGCCAAATTGTGCTTTGAAAAGTTTGAGGTCTACCAAGGCCAAACTATAGCGTTTGTTGAGTTTGGTGGAAATAACTTCCACCGTCTACCAGTATAAAGTCCCAACCAGTGCTTTGTATATGTAATAATATAATTACTGAGGATACAGTTCTTCTATTTTCTAAAATTTCTCAATATTTTCACAGCTAAAGGCTTTCAAGAGTAGATCTAACTGGGTACCTTAGTAACGAATTTACCAGTCGAAACTTGACCGCTTCTAGGGTTTAAAAAAAAACTCAACTATGAAGTGAAATATTTTTAAATAAATTATAATCTGCTTGCCTTTTTTCTGTAATTGCTATCAAGTACAAGAGCAAATAAGTAAATGTAAATGGGAAATATGGTAGTGATTTATGATATTGAAGTTCATGACTTATGTCTGGCCAGGGGTTAGTCGATATTTAAAATAGCTTTATAAAAAAGAAAGGCTATATAATTTTACCATATTTCCTCACTATTGTAAGATTTCTGCTATGTCTTGACTTCAAATCTTACTGATAGTAGAATTTCCAGTAATTTCAATACTTCAAATTCAAAATTATAAAATTACATTGAAGATCTTGAGATTTATATCATAATCCTGTAAATCATAAAAGTAAGTACATTGAAGGCCTTGAGATTTAAACCAGTTTGTAGAATCACTTTGTAGTGTGGTATTATTGAACCAAGCTTGTTTCCATCTCATGAGCTTATGTCTATTGTATATTAAGGTATCCAGCAGGTATATTGGATGCGGGGAATTCCATTTAACACAAGGATAGCAGTAAATTAGAGAGGGCAACATTTTCTTCTAAAAAATATTTATTGGACTGTAAAGAAGGTTTATCTGTGTTGAGTTTCTATTATCTACAGAAAAGTTGAGTTGCAACAAATAGATATGTTTTCTGTCCACTAACATATTATATATAACTTTTTAAATATATCAGGGATTTAAAAACATTTTATTCTATTCCAGTTTTTAAAATTTTAGTGTTTAAAATGGATTTTAGTGTTTATTTTATTATTATGTTGTCCTTTTAAGATTATGGTATATGGAGAGCATTAGTGTCTTTACTCTCCTGGTTATGTTTGCAGGGAAAAAAATATGTCTTGTAAATAAATGGCATCCTATTTTGCCTTTGTTGAAGAGTCCATAGAGCCCTCCCCCATGGTGTGTGCGGGTTACAAGTAGTATGTGCATCTCCCCGAGCTTAGTGCCATGTGGAAATTCAAGGAATGGCCTGGTTGGTCTAGAGAGGGGTTGGTAAAGGCTGCCTTACAGTCATTGGAGATTACTTTTCGGTTTGTTTCGTCTGTCCTCTGTGACACAAGGACTTACATTGACAAAGAGGAGTTGAAGAGAAGGCTTGAATCCTTAATTAGTTCCCAGATTGAGTTGATTTCAATGATTTGTGAAAATGACAAGCAGGTTCCACACTCTTCAGTTGTCAATAAGTAGTGGTGTTCTTTACCTGTGGTTAGCAGAACAAGTGAAGAGAGCTTACTTCCTCGTTTGGGTACATGGAAGAGCGCTGAAGCTATAGTTTCTAGAATATGGCTTGCCATTAAAGGCCATATGCAGAGGACTCCCTTCACTTTAGGTCTGGGGGAACCAAATATGTCAGGTAAGCCTATTCTTGAATATGATAGAATCTGCAAGCCAAGATATTTGCACTCTTTAAAACAACATAAACAATTCCATATTCCAGAATATGCCAAACTTTGCAATGTCCTCGAGATATTTGAGGCCTGGGTATTTGTAGGCCAAGAATTGTTGCACAGAATATATCAAATAATAGACTCTGGGGATTTCGTAGGAGCATCCACAGACTGTTGGATGGTTGAAAGGATGTGGAACATGCTCACAGAAATTGTGAATTTGCTTATAGTGATGGACCCAGATGATTTCCTTTGCCTTAAACACCAGTTGGCAATTAGCAGCACTGGTACGCTTGTAGGTGCATATTGCCTTCGTTTTGCCCCCCTTAGAGACCTTACAAATGCGTGCAAGGAACTAAGGCATCTGGTGCCCAAAGTCATGGGTGTTGAGGCTGATCCAAAGGGTGGACCAAGGCTCCAGGAGGCACGTATGCATTTGTTTCATTCACATGGACTTCGCTCACATAACACTTCAAGTGCTTATCATGTTGCAACAATACATGTTTTGTTGGCCTTCCAGGCAATAGAAGCCGTGGTAAAAAGGTTTTTCTTCTCATATTAGCAGCTGGTACTAACAGCCATGGGTAGCATTGAAATGAAGGGTCCATCATATCTAGGTGCTTGTGATGCCCTGCGTCAGATATATTTTGAACCACCTTATTTCCCTAGTGTGGATGGTGCAAATACATTTTTGGGTTACTATTGGCACTAAAAGTCTACAACTATGGTGGATGGTACACTGGAAGATCTACAGACAAATCAAGTGAAGTTTACAAGACAAAGAACAGTGCCTTCAGTTTTTGAAAGTATTACCCCAAATTCATACATACACTTCTTACATTGACAGTTTTGAATACTATACATAGAATTATATTGGATATAGGATTAGACTCATGTTCATCCCCATCAGTAGGAGCAATCAATAGAACAGTGCTAGAAAATTAAACAATTTCTTTTTTTCCCTCTCCAATATGGACAGGATACTAAGGATTCATAGTGTGCAATTCCTCCTTCGTTAAATACTATAAAAGATTGTCCAAAATTAAAATGCTAATTATCAAAATTATTAAATTTTACGAGTTGTTTCTTTTTTTAATTTTTTAATTCTTTACCTAAATTCTATGATGAGTTTAATGATATTTATATAATTCATTATAAATTTTAACATGAAATGTAGTTTAATGCTGTTATTTTTTTTTTGTTTTTTTAAGATTTTTTAATTCAGTGTGTGAAACTAAGATAATTTTAATTTTAAGTTGTTAGGTATATTTAATGGAATGCATCATAATTTTTTGATGCATTAATTTTTTTTTTTGTATATTTAATCAGATTTTTTGTTTTTTAAGATTTTTCAATTCAGCATGTGAAATTGAGATAATTATAATTTTAAATTATTGAATTTATTTAATGGAATATATCATAAATTTTTTAATGTAAATAAATCTATATCATATTTAAATATATAATTTAAATGATGGAACATTACAATTTCATTACGGGTCATACTAAATAATTATCTCTTTGAACTTGGCCTCATAAAATATAATTCTTTTATTTGAATATTTTCTCCTTCAAAATTAATATGAGTGAACCAACTATCCAAGGGTCTTATTGGATCTTGTTCTGATTTATTGATTTAACGATGTATAAGATATATCATTATACTATTGATGAGTCATCTTATACGGTGGCTTTATCCAATTTTCTCTTATTGACGAAGATAGTTATCTTATATATATATATATATATATATATCAATTTTTTGGATATATTGACATCATACTGTTACGTTTTTTTCATTTTTTCCCTACATTTGACATTTCTCTGCTACGTGTTTGTGTCATAATAAATTTGAGTGAGCAGTAAGGGGTGAATGAGACTATTCTAAAGGTTGTCTCTTGCTCATCATGTCTGCAGTGCTTTTGATGGTGGGTTTCTACTTTGACAATGATTTTCTTCCTTTGCAGATTGTTCTTCAGAAACCATTTTGATGCTTCTTTTCTATAAAAGTGGACATACTTTGTAAGTCAAAACACCAAAACCATAATGAAATTTGTTCCTTCATACTTCGGTATAATTGTAATAAAATCCATTATGGCCTCTTCCCAACACTCACTTGGTATGGACAATGATTCTAGTAGACTTGGTCTCTTGATTATTCCTCTTTTGTATACAAGCTACATTCCTACCATAAATATCCACTCATTTCCAAAGTTTTGAGAAAAAATATTACATAATGCATTTTGGATTGACTAATAACATATAATTAGTATAATTTTTTATCTCTACATTTATTTTACAAAGTACTCTCATACTTCTTTATACTCTACTTTAATTTTCTTGCACATGGCCTTGTGTTATTGCTTAGGATGTCATTTAATTTAACTGAATTTATGATAAAGGTATAAATTTTGCCTTTAGTTCTTCAATTCTAATTTGCTTTAGTGAGATTGTAAATTTTAGTCAAATTATTTATAGTATAGTATCATTTATAAAATACGTTGTTATTTAATCGTATAAGATTAAATTTAGAACATTGATAATGCATATTGCTTATAATCATTCTCACTCTTAATATCTATAATTTGGCTTAACACTTATCATTTTCTTGCAGATTGACACACGGTTCGCTCGCTTGTGCAGATCCTAACCCCACGGTTTACAGAGAACAAAAACAATCATTGTAATTTTTCTTTTGTGGGTGATTGGAAACCTTTAGTGAATTGCCTTCACCTCTGCAATTTTTTTTCCATATAGTTTAGATTGTTTTAATAATCAGTATTAGTAGGGAAATTACTTAGCCTTTACTTTAAAATTTTTACGTTTCACACATAGCTTAATTAAGGGGACAAGTAAGTGGCCATAATCCACACATTTTTTCAATTTGTTTTGTTATTTTACCCAAGTCACATAGCTTAATTAGCAAAGGAGTAAGTGGCCCATAATTCACTCATATTTTTTACTAACCAAAACATTTTTACTTCATTAGCATTGGGACTAGGAACTGGTGTTATTAAAGAAAGGGAGTAGCAATATCTTCAGAGCCAAAAGATAAGCTGAGTAGAAACTCCAGGAGATCAATCATATCAGCATCACAGAAGGCTTTACCGAGGAGCGGAAAAAGCTAGTTGATTCTTTGCGGGAAGAATGGCAAGAGCAGATTTTCTGGAGACAGAAATCAAGGATAAAGTGGATTAGAAAAGTAGAAAGAAACATGAAGTTATTTCATAAATCCACCATGGATCACAGGGCACACAATAGAATCACAAAGCTCAAAGATTCTCATGGGAGAGAAATTGTCTCTCACAAAGACATGGAATCTGTCCTTGTACAACATTTCCTCAGTATAGAAGAGGAGCCTCTGGAGGATAGATCCAAGTTCATCAACCATTTCACTTAGTATATCCCACAGCTGGTTACCAGAGAGGACAACCACAACCTTAACAGGCCAGTGTCGGAAGAGGAGTTCAGTGAAGTGATCAATGAAATACAAAATGGAAAATCTCCAGGCCCTAATGGGTTCAATGTAGAATTCTTCAAAGCATGCTGGAAAACAGTTAGACAAGATATCCTTGAGGTGGTGGAAGAATCAAGAAGATCCAAAAAGGTTCTGAAGGCTTTTAACACTTCCTTCATAGCTTTGATACCAAAACAGGAAAAAGCCATGACCAGTTTCTCCATCCTGCTTAATGGCACTCCTTCAAGACTCTTCACACCCTTAAGAGGTCTTAGACAAGGGGATCCACTCTCACCCTTCCTCTTTGTTCTCATTATGGAAGGGCTAGGCAGAGTGATTAAAATGGCACATGCTAAAGGAAGAATCTAGGGTATCAAACTCACCTTGGATGGAGCGGCAAAAACTCATCAACAATTTGTGGATGACACAATGTTGCAGGGCATACCCAAAGTCAGGGAAGCCAGAACGATCAAAGATATCTTAAATGACTTTGCTATAGCAGTTGGCACAGAGGTAAGCCTCAACAAATCAAAAGTTTTTTCTTTAACATTGACATTGCTATTAAGAGAAACATCACTAGAATTCTTGGGTTTCAAAGGGACCAGCTACCTTCCAAGTATCTGGGCATACCTCTCACAGATAAACCTCTAATTAAGGAAGTGTGGGAGCCAATAATAAATAAACTTCAGGACAAGATCAAAAAATGGACATGCATGTCTTTAAATTTCGCAGGGCACCTTGTGCTCACACAGGCTGTCCTGTAGGAAATTCCCATGTTCATGTTCTCAGCTCTTCCTGCTCCTAAAGGAATTAAGCAACAAATCAGGAGCATACAAAGGGAATTTCTATGGGGTAGAGGAGAAGAGAAAAAGAAATGGGCTTTAGTAGCCTGGGACAAGATCTGCAAACCCAAGAGCCATGGTGGCTTGGGGCTTCATGATCCTAAAACCATCAGCAGAGTTTCGGGAGCTAAACTCTGGTGGAGATGGAACAAGGAATCGACAACTCCCTAGGCTAAGATTTGGAAACAAAAATATGCTAAGAATTGGTAGGAGAAGGATCACATTAGAATGTCAGGGCATGTTAAGGGCTCCCACATTTGGAACCTTGCCTGGGAAAATAATGGTATTGTTCAGCAATATAGTTTCTCGGAGATTCGAGCTGGGAACCTAGCACGATTTTGGGAGGATAACTAGCAAAAGGAACCCAACTTATATAAGGATGAATTAGCAACTCTCAAGAATGACACAGACAACAAAGGTCTACTTATGGTAAATGACTTCTGGGACCAGGTAAGGAACAATGGCAAATGGAGAATTTGGAAGGATCTAAGCCACAGTGGAGAGCCCTCTGAAGGCCCAGGCATACTCTCTTATTCTAGATCTAGAGCATAGGAGGATTCTGATATCCTCCTTGCCTTACCAACTAAGACGGGGAAAGAACACTGAAGGAAAATTTAACCTCAAAGAAGCTAAACAGGTAGTAACGAGATTTAACTACCTAAACCTTGATCAAGTTTGGAAGAATCTTTGGCAGAGCCCCCACTGGATGAAAATAAAGTTATTTATTTGGCTAGTTCATCAAAGGAAAATTTTAACTTGGGAGAATCTCCTGAAAAAAGGCTTCACTAGACCATCCAAATGTTACCTTTGTGGCTCACAAGAGGAGACAATGGATCACCTTCTCAACCTCTGCCCTTTCACCTCTATTGTGTGGGAATGGGTGGCCTCAATCTTTAGGCACACTGATAGGAATAGACTCAGCATCTCCAACAGTTTGAATAATTGGAGGAAAAACTTCTCAGGGAATGAAATCATTAATAAAGCCTGGACTCTGTTTCTAGGCTTTGTCATCTGGGATGTTTGGAAAGAATGCAATAGTTGGATATTCAAGAACAAAGCAAGCAATCCCCAGCACATAATTGACCAAATTTTAAGGTAGCTCAAAGACAAAGTCAGAAGCTTGTTGAGGAAACTTCCTAAGGACCCTCCTATGCCCCAAGATGTGTGCATTCTACTACATTTGGGTCTCCAGTCTATAGGTCCTATTATCACCCCAAGAAAATCTCCTAGGTTGTATCTCAGAGATGCTCGGGAACATTATAAACTCAACAAAATGTTGGAAATGGATGAATGGAAGGAATGATGCTTTCTCAAGCCAAATAACCACTTCTACTATGCTTAACTCCAGACATGGGTGAACAACCCCAGACTACAAGGCTTTAGACCACCAACTAATCATAGTTTGAGGATTAGGTGAACATGGAGAATACTGACCACACCAGCGGATGCACAAGACCATGTGATGGTCGGCTGCAACCAGTAAAGAGGTCTGCAAATATATTTCCTAATGCACAGACAGGATGACAACTCTCTGGCACTAAGTAAATAGAAACCTGCATAACACATTCAATGATACATACTAGACTTCAACACAGAGTTGGGATGACAGCCCCTCTAATGCTAAATATCAAGAGCACATGAACAAATGCATAACAGCCACAACCTAGAATAGAGTAGAAATGGAAAGTGAGCAATTAACAACAAAAGAAGCTTGTATTAGCTGAAAATGAAGACCATACGCTGCAAGTATCAAAGTAGTTACAGTCTCCAAAAGTTGAACCTTACATCAAAACAACAACCATCAACCCTGATTACATCTATGTTTTGGGTATATATAGAGTTTGATTACAAAGATATGCTGTTGTTCTATGCATGGAGGGGTCATAATGGACCACCAACCGCTTTAACTCTCTGATGGCGTCTCTGCTACAATCTGCTTGCTTCAATGAATTAATTTGACATTCTCTGGTGCTCTGTTGTACTCCTCGAGCAGGTGGAGTGTCGTAAAGGAGGAAATCCCTTAACTGCTGGATGTGCTGATTTGCTCGAGTCTTGTCCTTTCCCTTCTCGGCCATCCTGTTTATTGAATGTAGTGGTTGAAGAGTAACTGCGCGGAGTGGTGAAAACTGGCCACCTTCGTCCTTTTGGGAATATGAAATGGCTATGTTGCGCTGTCTATGCTCCTTGATCACTCCTGTTGTGAGTTGCATCGTGTTGTGCTATCGCCTTTCCACTTCCAACCTTCTGTCTATGTCTCTCGGCCTCTTTTAGGTGATGGGATGGCTATTCAGGCCTTTGTGATCTCTTGAAAATGTTTAATAATGATTGTTTTCTGTTGTGTACAGAAAATGTTGTAATGCTGAGAAATCTCGCCCATTCTACTTCTTTCGGACTTCAAAAAGTCCACAAACATGATTAATTCCTTTATCAGGTCTGCCCTTCAGGTTGCTGTCACATATCTCAGCCGACCGGTTCCCTTGCTTCCCTTTGTATTTTCATTTATCTAACAAAAATATACCAAATACATTGAAAACGGCTTATGCATGGACTTGAAATTTTATAAGAAATCATTTGTAGTGCCATCGGGTCCGACCCATCGAGTCGCATGCATGTATATGTAAAGGCCCTGCCCCTTTGGTTTCTGCCGATAGCGATATTATTGTGTACCCGACAGGCATTGTAACATGGTTTAATAGCAATATCGCATCCGATAGGTGTAATTGGTAATCGGCCATCGGCAATGTTATAGACATGACTTATAAAAGGCTTCCTGAAAGCTGTGATTGCGATTGCGATAGGATATGGCTGTCTGCTAAATGAAGCAGTGATTCAAACTTAAACAGGAACGCAACAAATTACAGAGATAACCATAAACACAAATATGCAGCGGAAATAATACTTCATTTCATTAATGTAAAACACTGAAATATGCTTACAAACAGTAATGGAAATAAACCAGCTAGGGCGATGGTAGCTTATCTCTGAGCATAGATGTGGTGGCTACATGCCTCTGAACTTTCTTACAATGAGGCTCAAGGGCCTTTCTATTATTGAACAATAAGAGAAAACCCTAAACAACAAAAACCCTAACCCGAGGAGATGTAACACCAAGAGTTTGTGGGCCCCGTTGGGGTGAGTTGGATAGCCAACTTCCTGGGGTCACGAATTGGTCATATTATCTCCATTTGATGCACATGATATCCCATTGGAAAGATCTCTGAGAGGACTACGACAAAAAAGATGATTTTTTGACAGAAAAATCGCTGGCAGTAGATTTCCCAGAAACGTCGTTTAGGGCCTCAAAACGGCTCCAGAAGTTTAGGACCCGAAAGACTGCTAAAAATAGTAAACTATGCTATAATTAAGGAAACTGAAAAACTGAAAGAAGCACTGGTAGGGCTCCAAGTGGAATTAGTAGGTGGCCACCAACATCCACCTGGATCAAGCGGCCCCTATGTATGCCTTGGACCCTTTTGAGCACAACCACGCAGACAAAGCCTATCTCTGATCGTAGAAAATCCTCGTTGTATAGTAGAGCTAACACTGACTCCTTTTGGGGATGAGATCCTCCCTGTGAGGTCTCAAGAACTTGCAGATCAATGCCTTTCCTGTGAAAAACAAATTAACAAAATTTCCTACTGTTCCATTGGGCATGGAGTCTACTTTGCTTACACTTAACTGATAAACAAAATATTTACAACTTTAAGGCCAAAAGACCTTAAACTACATAAATTTTCAGAAAATGCCCATTAACTAGGCCATCAAAAACTGCTTCTCCTTCCATGCTTTTCAGCATAAAGGTATTGTTCCCTTGAATCTGAGAAATGATAAAAGGCCCTATCCAGAAAGCATCAAATTTCCCATCATTGCCTTTCTTTTCTTTCACTGCATCCCACTTCAGAACCAAGTAATCCAACCTGAAAATTATCTATTTTTGTCCTCTTGTCAAAAGCTTCCTTGATCTTTTTCTGATGTGCTGCATCCTTTTCAACCAGCTGTTCTCTGATTTGATGTACCTCTACTAGATCAGTGATCCTTTTTTCCATGTCTTCCTCCTCATTTTGTTCTCGCTGCAAGAACTTTGCCACAGGGAGAGTTAACTGAATAGGGAACACAACCTCAGTGCCATATACCAACTTGAATGGAGAATTCCCTGTGGACTTCTTGATGGTCACTCTGTCGGCCCATAGTGCATATTTGAGCTTAGAATCCCAATTCTTTTTATTGTCTTCCAACAACTTTTTTATTTCTTTTTCAATCAAAGCAAGTAGCATAGGATTTATTGGTCTTGGGTTCTATTTGAAAGGTATGGTGTCTTTCTCGAAAGGGATTCTATGCAGGATGATCTTTTTATCATATGTTTTCAGGTCGTTATATTCCCAGGCAAAGACATCAGCAAATTACTTCATTAAATTGAAGTATTCAACACTTTGGTCAACAAACAGATGAGTGGACAGATTTATTTATCTAGGATGACCTGGACTCCTTATATCATGCTTACAGACTGCAGATTGATCTTCTTTTTGGGCAGATTTATAGGGCATGTCATTTTGGTCAAACATCCTTTCTAGAAGAATTAGACCCTTAGGAATATGATTGCTGGGAATCTGGACAATGCTATCTTTGCCAATTTTATTTCTAAGCTGAGACTGAGAGCTTTCTTCCAAGGCTTCATTCTCTTGGTTGATTTGCATTTCAGAAAATTCATCAATGACTTGCAAGAACCTATTCTCTTCATCATCATCTTCAAAAACTTTCCAATGGTGGACATTATCAGGCAAGGATGGTTTGTACTTCATTTGGACTTCATAAACTAGTCTGGGAGGCATGGGAGGGATAAACATGCTAGAAGACACAGCAAGGGAATCAACAAGCTGATTTTTGGCTCTAGGGATATATGAAATACAGAAATTATCAAAGGAATCTTTGAGTCTCCATACCTCATCTCTGTATGCTTTCATCCTTGGATGCTTTGCTTGAAATGTTTTGTTTACTTGCTGAATGATAAAATCAGCATCTCCGAACACCTTTATGCTTCTGATTCCTCTGTCTTTAGCTGCGTTAAGGCCCAATATTAGAGCCTTGTATTCTGCTATGTTATTAGTGACTTGAAAAGCCAGCTTAAAATACAGTTGTGTGCTTTTTTTTTCTAGAGATATCAGCACCACCCCTGCTCCTGCAGTCTCCCTGGAACATGCTCCATCAAAAAACATCTCCCAAACTTGACTTCCTTGCTCTTCCTCGACCTGAACAATTGGTTTCCTGAGCTGCAATGAGGCCTTCTGAGATTCTTCCATTTGGAGAATACATGCTCCAAAATTGATGTCCATAGCATAAATGGGATGATTAGAAGGATTCTTCTCATCACTGATGACATATGCCAGCTGTGCTTCTCTGTACAATCTCCTGCTTTCTCCTCCAAAAACTGGGACAGTGGCATAAGACAAATCATTCTGCAATGTCCCACCTAGTCTCTTAATCCACCCTCTGGACAACATCATGCCAAACTTGGGAGGGACATCTGCTACCACAATATCCATCATCATACTCTTCATGGGCAACTGAGTTAGGGTAATGGCTAAATCTTTAATCAACCCCAGACATTTCACCTTTCTTGAATCAAATGAGAATAAATCATGATATGGTCTGGTGGTGTCAAGGCCTAACGCTTCCATGACAGCTTTAGGCATCAGATTGTGGCTAGCTCCTGTGTCTAGAAGGAAATTGTGGAGGATTTTGTCATGGATGGTCAAGGAGACATAAAATGATGGAGAATTATCATCAGCAGGTTCGGTCATAGGGCTAAGCACAATTGCAAGCATGTCATCTTGCAAATTGACGTAGTCAGTGGAGGTTTTTGTAGCTTTCAGCTCAAGAGCCTCAAGGATAAGCTTTCTAAACACTTCACTCCTTACAAGTTCTAACAAAGGCATAGATATTTTTAACTTCTGGACTTCTGATTCAAAACTGAAAGGGGAGGGGGACTTATTAGGACCTCTTACCTCTTGGGCTAGTGCTTTTAGGATGATTGGATCAGCTGCTGGCCTCTTCTGCCTGATATTCTATGACTCTGTCTGGACAATAGCTTTTTGGGCAAGTCTCTCCTTGACATTGTTTGCTTTTGACCTCAGATTATATCTTTGTTGTTCGCCAGTTTGCAGAACAGCCTCTCTGTCCCACTCTTCACTGGTTTGGTCCTGCATTAATGATTCTTCATATGTAGCCAATGTTAAAAAGGTAGCACTAGCTTTATCTTCCATGCAATGAATTTCATCATCTTCTTCAAACTCCTCCTCCTCCATGACTACATTTTGGAAAGGAGCCTTAACTTTCTGTTCTTCAGTTGCTTCTTTACCCCTTTGAATGATTTGTAATTTCTCATTTACTCTTCTGAATGGATTTGGATTTTTTAGAGCAAATGCGTTTGGAAGCCTAGCCTTCCCAGAGTTCTTCTCGACCTTCAGCTTAGATACTTCAGCAGCCAATGACTCAATCATTCTAGTCATTTTATCCAATTTGGACTTGGAAGATGAAGCAGAGGAAGAAGAAGCCTCACCTCTCTGCCTTCTTCTATCAGCGTGACTTTTTAGCTTTTCCGCGGCCATAATATTAGATTCCACTTCTAGTGCTGCATCCTGCATGTCAGCTAGAGTGGCACATCTTCTTTCTCTCAACAGCAAACAGAAATCAGAGTCAAAGGCACTGGCATAGGCAAGTTTGGAAAAGGTGGGGGTAGGCTTTACTTCAGCCGGTATCTTACTATACATACGATTGAATCTTTTATTAAAATCATGCAATGATTCCCCATTTTCCCTCTTCAGGTTACCAAACTCAGTATGGTAATATAGCAAGTCCTTCTTATCTCCCCAGTGCTTCAAAAATGCTTCATCTAAGGCTTCAATATCAACAATAGATCCAGGGGGAAATTCTCTGAACCACTTTCTAGCCTCTCCATCAAGGCTCTGGACAAAAACTCTCATCCACATGTCATTTTCATTGATGTATAAGTTATCAGCATAACTATAAAAAGATTCAAGGTGCTCTTCAGCTGTTACTCCTTCTGCACTAGTGAACTTAGGCATATATTTTTGATACTCTCCTGCAGGCATGGCGTTCAAAGGAATAGGCAAGACCAGGGGTCCATACCTAGCAGCTATGATTCTTTCTATCTTCATAGGTGCTTGTTGGCTTGCCATGATTGGGGTATGCGAACGGATATTGGCAGGTTGATTAGTATAGGAAAATGCAATGGATGACAGAGACACAAGGATGTTAGGGACCGTATGGGATGCTTTCTTTGGACTGAGATCCAAATGGGAACTAAGCGGATAAGGAGCTTTATAAATCTCTACAGGTATTTCCTCACTAGCAATACTAGGCTTCAAATCTTCAAACTGTGTATTCTCAACTAAAACTCCTCATGCATAGAAAAATAAGATTTCTTGGGCTTACCTGATCCTGATGCTCCTTTCTATGATGTTTTCTTCAGGTTAACAATCCTCTCAGGGTCAGGCACTGGAACAGCTGGTGATTTCTAAGGATTTCTTTGAGTGTGTCTCACGAACTGAGCCAAGACTGAAATGTGGAGTCGCCAAAGGTTGGTCTTCCTCCAGTGGAGTCGCCAGATAGATAATTACAACTAGAAATGTGTCCAGACCTTGTCTATCATCAAAATATGGAACTGTGTCGTCTCCCAGGGAAGCTAAGCTTCAATCTCCTCTCCCTGGCAATGGTGCCAATTAATGTTATCACCCCAAGAAACTCTCCTAGGTTGTATCTCAGAGATGCTCAGGAACATTACAAACTCAACAAAATGTTGGAAATGGATGAATGGAAGGAATGATGCTTGTTCAAGCCAGATAACCACTTCTGCTATGCTTAACTCCAGACATGGGTGAACACTCCCAGACTACAAGGCTTTAGACCACCAACTACTCACAGTTTGAGGATTAGGTGAACATGGAGAATACTGACCACACCAGCAAATGCAGAAGACCATGTGATGGCCAGCTGCAACCAGTAAAGAGGTCTACAAATCTATTTTCTAATGCATAGATAGAATGTCAGCTCTCTGGCACTAAGTAAACAGAAACCTGCATAACACATTCAATGATACATACTAGACTTCAACACAGAGGTGGGATGACAACCCCTCTAATGCTAAATATTAAGATCACATGAACAAATGCATAACAGGCACAACCTAAAACAGATTAGAAATAGAAAGTGAGCAATTAACAACAAAAGAAGCTTGTATTAGCTGAAAATGAAGACCAGACGCTACAAGTATCAAAGTAGTTACAACCTCCAGAAGTTGAACCTTACATCAAAACAACAACCATCAACCTTGATTACATATCTGTTCTAGGTATATATAGAGTTTGATTACAAAGATATGCTGTTGTTCTATGCGTGGAGGGGTCATAATGGACCACCAACCGCTTTAACTCTTTGATGGAATCTCTACTACAATCTACTTGCTTCAATGAATTAATTTGACATTCTCTGGTGCTCTGTTGTACTCCTCGAGCAGGTGGAGTGTCGTAAAGGAGGAAATCCCTTAACTGCTGGATGTGCTGATTTGCCAGATTCTTGTCGTTTCCATTCTCGGCCATCCTGTTTGTTGAATGCGGTGGTTGAAGAGTAACTGCACGGAGTGGTGAACACTGGCCACCTGCGTCCTTTCGGGAATATGAAATGGCTATGCTGCTCTATTTATGCTCCTTGATCACTCCTGTTGTGGGCTGCATCGTGTTGTGTTGTCGCCTTTCCACTTCCAACCTTCTGTCTCTGTCTCTCGGCCTCTTTTAGGTGATGGGATGGCTATTCAGGCCTTTGTGATCTCTTCAAAATGTTTAATAATGATTGTTTTCTGTTGTGTACAGAAAATGTTGTAACGTTGAGATATCCCACCCATTCTGCTTCTTTCAGACTTCAAAAAGTCCACAAACATTATTAATTCCTTTATCGGGTCCGCCCTTCAGGTTGTTGTCGCATATCGTAGCCAACCGGTTCCCTCGCTTCCCTTTGTATTTTCATTTATCTAACGAAAATATACCAAATACGTTGAAAATAGCTTGTGCGCGGACTTGAAATTTTATAAGAAATTATTTGTAGTGCGATCGGGTTCGGCCCATCGGGTCGCATGCATGTATATGTAAAGGCCCTACCCCTTTGGTTTCTGTCGATAGCAATATTGTTGTGGACGCGACAGACATTGTAACATAGTTTAATAGCAATATCACATCCGATAAGTGCAATCGGTAATCGGCCATCGGCAATGTTATAGACATGACTTATAAAAGGCTTCCTGAAAGCTGCGATTGAGATTGCGATAGGATATGGCTGTCTGCTAAATGAAGCAGCCCCTGTGTATGCCTTGGACCCTTTTGAGCACAACCAGGCAGACCAAGCCTGTCTCTGACCATATTAAATCCGTGTTTTATCGTAGAGCTAACAGGTCCACATCGCATAATTAAGGGTGTGAACCAAACAAATGCAGATATAAATATTTGGAAGCCTCCTTCGCATGGTTTCTTAAAGGTCAATATAGACGGAGCATCTAAGGGCAACCCAGGGTTAGCTGGTTTTGTGGGTGTTATAAGAGATGAACAGGGTCAAATAAAGGAGATCTTTCATGGCCACTTAGGGAAGGCCACCAATAACATGGCAGAACTCATGGCCTTAGAGCAATACTTGGAAATCTTGGTGGATTCAAATTCACACAATGTCATCATTGAAGCGGATTCTGAATTGATCATTAGAGCGGCCAAGAAAATATGCAATGGTACTTCACCAGATAAAGTGTCGAAACACTGGATGCTATTGCAGATCTTTCACCATATCTACACCCACCTGCAAACCTTAAAAACTGTAAGCTTTGTCCATGTGAAAAGAAAAGCTAACATGTTAGCTGATTGTCTGGCGAATGAAGGAGTGATTAATAAGGAAAGGGACACTCAGCACGTTTGGGAGTTTTTACCCCCATGCAAACTGTTAGAGGATTGTCTCTGTTAGGGTATTGTCTCTATCCGCATATTGTATTAGCATTAGTATTCCATTGGATTTGAGCGGATGGTTGAGATCAATGGAGGAAGGCCAAGGATGCAGTGGCGTGAGGACTGATTCTGGACCGACAGATCTCGGTTGAGATATATCTATGGTGTTCGGGAGGAAGTTACTCGACAGTTAATGAGCAGTAGCAGGTTGGAGAAAACCACAAGTGGATTTTGGCCAGAGGAGAGGCATAAGCGATATTTCCCTTTTGGCTCTGATTCCACTCACACAGTGATAAGTAGCAGCGAGGTGAGAGAGGGAAACCGCTTTTTTCGGGGCGAACTTGGAGTGCGCAAGTTAACCATGCAAAATACGTATGAGTTGTTAGATTTGGGCAAGCTAGATCGACGGTTAACAAATGAGGAGCAAGTCTCGAAGTCGGGAAGTGCTGTGACCGTTGGATCTTAAATAGATCAACAATGGAGAAGTGTCGATGTTTCTTCGGTGGGGCAGATTTCAAACTTTGTTGAGAACTATGGTTTGTGTTTTCGTCGGTCTGGGTGGGTAGTAGCGGGATGGAGAAACCCACGAGTGGATTTTAGGCAGAGGAAAGGCAGTAAGCAGTCATTCCCCTTTGGCTCCGATTCCACTCTCACAGTGACACGTAGCAGCGAGGTGAGAGAGGGAAACCGCTTTTCGGGCAGATTTACGGTGCGCAAGTTAATCATGCGAAAAATGTGTGAGCTGTTTGATTTGGTGGACCGAGATTGACGGTTGATAGTAGAGGGAAATTCTGAATTCAGGAAGGGATGGAACCGTTGGATCTAGAAAAGATCGACGACATAGAAGAGCCGACATTTTTTCAAAAGGGCAGATTTAAAACATTTTAACTAAGGTTTATGTTACCGTTGGGTCTGGAGCAATGGTCTGGAGTTTAGCGGTTGCCCTTTAGTTGTATGTGGATGATAGAGAACCCTTGGGAGTTAACACTCCTTCCTGTTTAATAGGTTTTGAAAGTCCGGGGGATTTGGTTTGTTTCCTATTGTTGGCATTCCCACAACAGGCTGTTTCTTGTTTTGGTCTCTGCACTTGCATAGACTTGTAACATATGTAATGTACTAGTTCGGTTAATAGAAGGCTCCATTCTTACTTGACCAAAAAAAAATTTATGGTCAAACATTAGCGTGTAAAGTTAAATGTTAAAGTTAGATCTAAATGTTAAATATCACAAAGAAAGAGATTATAGAACTTTTCAAAATATCTAAATTAAACAATATGAAAATAAAAAAAGATGAAATTATATATACAAAATTTACAATAAGTTTACAATATTTTTTTGTTAATATTTTAATGATATAAGTGAAAGAATTTTATATCAGAGTTATCTATAGTGCGACTTTTTGGACTTTTAGGTGTTGTAATCCAACAAATAAATTTGAGGTGAAACCTTCATTTGTATTATTTAAACTTGTTTTTTGACTCTATATACGGATTCAACACCCTTAAAAACCCCTAGGACACTTGGATTGTGCAGGGGTTACCCATCAAACTTGTGATTTCAATAAATTATTGCCGGATTTTAGAGAAATTAGACCAGAAAAACCCACGGGAAAAACTTCCAAAAAATCGCACTAAAGACAACTCGTTTTATATCAACATTAAGGTTTGATCAATTTAAAGGCTTGATCAAACCGCAATGAATTTGCCTCTTTGAGAGAGGACTTGATGCAAAGAAAAATTGCAAATGTGAAATTATTCTAAGATGCAAGAAAAGAAGACTTATCCATCTCAGTCGGGACAAGATATAAATACTTATCCCAATCAAGAGCAAGATGCAAAAGGAAGGGAAAAGAAATAGAAATTGTTGAATTTAGAATAGGATAAAGGTAATAGGCCAGAGAAATCGTTCCAAAACCTAATCCTCGTTCAAACAAATGTATGCAAACAAATATTTGCTAAATAGTTAACAAACATCTACTTGCTAACACCTCCAAATTCAAGTAAGGCAATTGCATAAGAACAATAATTTCATGCCATAGTACTGAAATAGTTCAAATAATATGACATGTATAGTGCAAGATTCTTATTACCTTAAGTTGATAGATAGCTAGAAGCTTAAAGCAATAAATTTATGTTCATACACTGTATTCGGTTTCAAATTTATTGACATTTAACCTTGCAAGATAGTTGGACAAGATTTTAATTTGAACATAAATGATTAGCATTCAAACAACAGTGCTTAAAATGAAATCCAAACTGATTCTTTCTTGATATTTTGTTGTCCAAATCTCAGGAACGTCCAACCCTATTTATTGGCGTTATATCTTACGCAGATTGAGATAGTAAACCTATATTTTGCAGATTTGAATGATCTCACCTTTCCATTGTAATTTGCAACCTCTACTCTAAGCAATAAACTGCCTATAATCCTCTGTGATATGATAATTACTTTATCAAGACAACCTTTTATTTATTTAAAATACCACATAATCCTTGGCATAATGTTTATTGAACTCAAGTGTCAATGGTATACGCAGGACATTGATGCCAAATACTTTTGGAGTAGAAGACCTACAGTTCATTGATTCAACGAAAAAATTTGACATAAAATGTCTAGAAGAAAAATGTTGAATGGTAATAGGACGACGTGGAGAGAGAACCCATGAGCACACATCACCCCGACGAATTTTTTGTTGACACAGTCATACGTTACCAAAACTAAAAACCTCGCTTGTTTGAATAAGTTCTGCAAATATAAATTTGATAGTGATTTATTCCTCAAGTGATTGTAATTAATTATATATGACTTACTCATTAATGGATAATGAAATATGTAGTTCAAAGTTTGGACATGATTGCTTATCATGTGAAATGTGGAATTTTTATTATATATGTATTGCATTATATTTATGAATGTAATATACCAGCTATATATATATATGATTTATAATATGTGATTTATAATGTTATATATAAAATATATTAAGATGTAAAATGCGGGTTAATTAAATTAATTAAAGTTAATTAATTATTATAATATCTTGAGTTTAAATTTAAAGTATATTTTTTTCAACAAACTTATAAAGAGTGTGATGTACATCATTGATTGAAAAATTATTAATAAGATAAAAGAAAATTGATGACTTGTGACATTCCCTAGTTAATAATTTTCTCACTGTGGAGGGCACTATGATATCTTTTGGTTAATATTTCTCTCATTGTAAATAATTGTATTTATTAAATGGTCGAGAGAGGAACACATATTCCATTGCTTGAGGAAGGTGATTGCTTGAGGGAATGTTTGTTTTAAATATCAATCCTTGTTGGTTAAGTGATTTTAAATGGGTTGACTATGCCATAAATTAACTAAAAGAGGACATACATGCCCATGTGTCCTTTGAACTCCAACCATAAGCAAGAAAACAAGAAAATTTAAAGACAAGCATGGGTTGCATTGTCCAGTATTTGATTGCATGGAGATTTGAGATAAAGAGAGATAGTTGATTTGTTCAGAAGAGGTGAATAAGTCTATGAGGGAGAGCATTCTTGGGGAGACATTCTCACGGGCAAACAAACACACTAGCGCAAAGATATGCAAAGAGAACAAACTCTTTGAGAGCACGCAGGAGTAGGGGAAGGGTTCTCTGCACAACCCTGTTATGAGACAAGACAAATTCCTCTAGGGGTGGAGGTGAGAACGTATAGAAGACAACGTCCAAAGTTCGCTATTGTTGAGCTTTGGAGATATTAAAAACTACCTTAAGAAACCTCACAAAGGCTTGTTGGGTGAAGTCATTATAGATAGTAATGGCTTGCCCGTAAGACTGATGAACCTTCCTTATTGTGGACTGACTCCTCGTTAAAGTCAGTTGAACTCTCTGTACTGTGATGTCTTGGCATGGATGTTAAAATTGTATCAAAAATTATGAGAGGACTGAGTGGACGATTATGTAGTTAGTGGATGAAGGTAGAGTGGCCTTGAGACATCCTGTTTTAGCTATTGCTTTGGTTGAAGTTTTCCCTCGAAAGCACACCACCTCAAGCATTGGAATTTGGCTTGGGGGTGACAACTACAAGTAATATTTGTTGTAGCTTGTTTACGGTTGGGTGGAGAGTCAAAGTCCCGATCGCAATTACCTATTTATTTAGTTGTATAAGATAAGTATTTGCTCATCCTTTTTATATTTGGATATTTTGTATTGGTCATTGTATTGGTTACATGCTTATACTTTTAATGAGGAATGTGATTTCATGTGCGTTAATGGAAATTAGGTTTCCTGTAAGCATGTTTGAAGAATGGTTGAGTTTCTGTAAGTATTGCGTAAACATGAATTATTGTGTTCCTTTCACTGATTCGACAAGTATGAGCTACTAGTTATTGGTTGTTCATTTGCTCTGTGTATGTGAGTTGATGGAGTAAAAGAAACACATCATTATGATGTGCGAGGGAGTTGGTCAAGTTCCCTGTGTTTTTTTAAGAAACACACTCAAATGCATATTTACTAAGTGTAATCTCATGTACATGTATTTTTCCAAGTTTTGTCTTCGAAACTTCTATGCATCATTATCGAGTTAGTCGTAGGTCGAAGTGCCTCTGTAACCAAGAAGAAACTCGTGAAATTTTATAAGTGTCAAAATATTGTAAAATCAACTTGAAGTTGCCTATAAGACCCACTAAGTCGGGGGTCAGAAGGGTGGGACCATGAGTGAAGTTTTTTTTACCTAAGGTGCATAGGCAGAGCCATCGGTGGGACCCGCTAGTCGATGGTCGAGAGTCAGGTCAAATGACTAGGTTGAGGGTTGGGAGTGAGACCGAACGACCAAGTCGGGGTTGGGCTAGCTAAGGCCCAAAGCATAGATGACCCCGGAGGGTGGTCGAGGGTCAGAGGTTGAGCCCACTTGTTAAGTTTCAATGTGCTACGGAGTTGGGAATAGATTAGCCTTTGATTACTTATAGGAGTGTGCCTATCCATGTGGATTGGTCCACAATGGCGGATTTGGTGCATGAAGTGCCACATGGGTTGGTATGTGATTACCACATGGGATCAATGCTAATGTGGCAAGGTGATAACTGGCCCATCTTTGAATGACCACATCTTTTGATCCGTAAGTCGGATAAAGGTAAAATTTATATTAGTGTAAAGGTCTCAACGAGAAAAATGGAATGATGGTATCCATTTTAAGTGATGAAGAAGTTTAAAAAGATAAAAGGAAAATTAGACCCCATTCCCATAACTATACCTTGGAGTTTGGGTCAACATAGTAACTTCTCCCTTCTGACCTTAGTGAGGGCAAGGGTTAATAGGGGCTATGTTACATGACTAATTGATATGTTTATTTATGCAAAAGGATATTGTTTGAGCTAGCAATTTTTTTCTTGATTACCAAAGTTTAATGATACAAAAAGTCAAAATTGTCACTGATTTTGAACCTTAATCAATTTTTTGATGATTTGAGTTGATTTAAAATTGGGTAAAATTCCTAAAAACATTGTTCCCGTGCATATATCTTAGATCATGTAGAACTTTGCTCGTACTCAAAACTTTATTGAATTTATATCCAATTTGTGGCAAAAGAGATATATATCTTTTACAAAATCAATTTACTCATGTTAGCATAATTATCTATAATACATCAATGTAAAAATGAAAGAAAAATTCTAAATCAATTAATTCATTTATTTTGAGTTGATTCGTACATATCAACTGAATAAGTGCAAAGATACAATTCTTGATTTATTTTACCTTTTAGGGGAGTTTATTATGGGTTCCATTATTTCAATCCTAAACCACATGTAGACTCATTTCTCGACATCGTTAACCTAGATTAAGAATTTGAAATCATTTTTTTTACCAACTATTTTTTATGGACCTAGCATTATATATACATAACGTGATTCTTATCACATGGAAAAGAAATTATAATCCAACTTCCAATATAACTTTGAAGATTATATAGTGCTTTGCTTCAACCTATTTCAATATCCAGAATACATTTGATTAAATGCAAATTTTAATAACAACTTAATACAAATTCTAATAAAATAAGAACTTAGGTATAAATAATGACATTATTCCATTATAGGCACAAGGTTTTAGTGTTCTAATGTGTGCTTCTATTTTTATTTACAAATGACTTAGTCTCAACATGAAATTGTGAGCTTTTTAATATCTTGATTCAAAGTTCCGCATCGTCAATATAGAAAGAAAGAAAGAAATTATTTTAACGTTCACGAGGCTAAAAATAACCTATAAGACAAATTGCTTCTTCACTACACCATTTTTTTTCCAACTAAAAAAACTAATACACCATACAACAACTAAAAATCAATTTTGTGAAATTGCTAAAAAAAAAAAAAAAAAAAACTTGAGTTCTATACACAAAGCTAACTCAACAACCCTTGCATTGACATCGATTAGTTATATATCATTGATGCCATAATATTTTCCATCCTTCCATAATAATTTATTATGTTTTTGACATAATCCTTGGAAGAAAAAAAGGGTGAGAATTCATGCAATGACATCTAGTGATGGCTTAATATTTTCCATCCTTCCACAGTGATTTATTATGTTTTTGACCAACGAAATTTGCCAAATTTTCAAGGAAATGGGTGTTATATGAAAAAAGCGTGCTTTCCTTGATTTTTTATTACACACATAAAACATGTAGTTTAATCACCAATAAATTGCTACTAGATCATTGGATTTGAGAATTCTAAAAAAAAAATCCTCTAATTTTTATTTCATAAAATTTCATTAAAATTCTAACTAGTTAACATTTAATGCAAAGGAATCGCGTTAAATTATTAATACAGGTGGAGATTATAGGATTGTGTATGATGCAAATATTAATAAAGATTGTCTTTAAACAATTATTTAAGTGTTGAAAGATCAAATCTCTTTTCATTGTAAAAGAGGTTTGCATATTAATATATTTGATCTCTCTCGGGGCTTGGTAGATCTAGAGTTAATATGGATCTAAGTTGGTTTAATTTCTCACTTTAAATAGATTACATTCCACGTAAATACCATGGGTCAATACTATGGGCCAGTTTTATTTTTAGTATTATTTTATTTTTTATAGGATTATTTTTATTTGGTTATTTTTATTTTGAAAATGTTAAAATGTTTACATTACATTACATTAATCTTTTTGTTTAATTTTTTTTATTTTTATGTAATTTGACTTAGTCAAAATGTTAAACATTGCATTACAAAATCACTATCATATTGGCTAGAGAGTTCCTATCGGCCCAATAATTTTATATTAGTTTACTTTTCATTATGAAATTGTGATTTATTATTTACCAGCCTAGATCCATCTTAACTCTGGATCTATCAAGCGTCCGGAGGGATAAAATGGTGCAAACCTCTTTTTTTGAGTGCAAAACTTGATGAAAGGTTTGCACCTCAAGAGATTTGATCCATCACGGTGCTTGATAAATCCAGATTTAAATGGATCTAGGTTGATGTAATTACTAGCTTAGATCCACCTTAACTCACTATCTACCAAATGCAGAGAGGTATCAAATCTAGGCTGGTTTAATTTTCCCTTATATTCCACATGAATACCATGAATCAATACCATGGATTCTCATCCCATGGGTAAATACCATTGATGAATATCATGAAGTTAATTTTATCTTAACATTATTTTTATTTTGTTTTAACCCAATAAATTTATTTTACCTATGGTTATTTATTTCATTTTATTTTATATTCACTAAGTTAAAATGTTTACATTAAGTTAAAATGTAATGGTTTTCTACTCTATCTCTTCGTCTTTTTTTTTTTTTTTTGCAGACTAGGGAAATTGGCAAATGGGTTGTTTCTGACTTATGTAACACATATTATTTTTAAATGTTAACAAAACTTACTATAGTTTGAGTGGTTTTCTAGTCTATCACTGGCTCAGGCAGGGAAATTTGAACTCGAATCACTTCGATCATAACACTTCGAGTTGCACGGGCTTGCCAATTAAACTACCCCGAGTGGTTTTACTATTTAATAACACATGATTTCTTGTAGGGGTGAAGTATACACACCTCCGTAAATTTTAATAATCAAATTATTATGAGAAGGTAAAGTGACTCCTTTTTCTCACAAACAAAAAGGTCTCATACATCAATTTAATATCATACTTAACCATAACCTCAAAATTAGATTACTACTAGCAATTGTCCCTAAAGGTGCAAAGATACACAAAAGGAATAGAGGATTTGAGAAGATCATCTTAAAAAAGTAAACCGGTAAAAAAAAAAAAAAGCTCTTATTTCTAATAATAAAATACAAAAAGCTCTATTACTAAGAGTAACTACTAATTTAGTAGTTCCTTCCTTTTTGGAAATTTGTCCTTACAACATTTGGTTATTGTGATATTATTTTGACAATTCTTACATCATAATTAAATGAGAAATTCTTATTTTTATAGTAATTTTAACAAACAACTATCGTTTGGTCTGTTAGCGCTTGGAATTCACCTAGGCTGAGATAGACAAACTCTCAAGGCTACATCAAAACATTTCACCTCGTAGCTAGCCCTACGAGGTATGAGAAGGCTCTCTCGGGTCAGATTCGATAGATTTTTCAATATGATTAGGCTGACCAATTAATAATAAAGATTTTAGGCTAGTAAATTGATAAGGGGGGTTGATTTAATGATTTTTGGGGTTTTTGGTGGCAATTGGTGGAAGTGCAATTCAGGGTGCGGGGAATGAGCACAGTTTTTGCAGGGTGATCTTAGGGGCAAGGTAGGAGTGAGTGCTGATGCCTTAATCTGAGGTGGATGATCAGGAATGATAGAGGAGGAGCTAAAGAGGGAAAACAACCAATTTGAATCCTCTCTAGACAGTAGAAAACATAAATATTGAACAAACTAAAAAGCTGAGCATGTCAAAGCATGAATTCAAACTTTACCACTTCATCTGTCCAATTAGAAGCAAAAGAGAGATGTGGAATACATAAACAAAACTTACAAGAACATGTAGAGAACACACCATCAACACAACAATCCACAAGAATCCACAATGATGTCTGCAAAACCCTGGCCTTCCTTTTCCTTAAATTGCAGAGATAGATGTACAATATACAATGAAAGCTTTCTTCCACAAGAGTCCAACCATGAAAATGAGAAAGAGAGAGCATAATATAGACCATCTAACTCCTTTCCCCACCTCTAGGGGTCGAGCTCAGCTTCCTAGGAGCAGTTTGAACTAATTCTAAACTAAGCACTAGATAATAGGCAGTCCAACAACTTGCCTCTATTACTTAGCTAACTCATCCATGCATTAATTATTCACTTTTTACATCAAGGAAGCTTCTAGAAGGGTAAAGAGAGATAAAATCTATCAATGTGCCATGAAAATTATACATTCATCCATCATCTACAAGTAAAAATCATCAACCAAGGTGAAAACAGTGTTTTCTGGCCTGAAAAGTCAAAACTGCCAAATTCAGCTCGAGTGGTCGCGCCCCCTGCTCGAGTGGTCGCGCCCCTTTGCAGCAACTTTTGAGTGGGTTCCACTGGTCCAAATCAGGTGCAAGATGGCTCATTGGAAAGCTTGTTCTGTCTACTTTCCATCCCAAGTGGAATTTCTGGATTTGGAGTTGATTTGACCCCTCAAAAGTCAATTCTCCCAAGGTCACTTTCTGCAACTCAAAAAGTGGGCAGAAAGTCATTTTTTTGATGTATTTTGAGCTTTTGGAGGCCCAAATCTCAAAATCAAGCTTCTCCCAAGTATAGGTAATTTTAGTCTCTGCATGCCCTTTCCAAAAATGTAAACCTTTCCTCATTCTGAGCTGTCCCCACGAGTGGTCGCGCGGGGTGCGCGACCACTCCACAGGCAAAAACCTGTAAATTTACAAAAAATTGCCAAAATGCTCCAAAATTCTCAAAATTTTTAGATTTTAATGCTGGATCAAGGCTGATGAGTACCATGGTGAGTGAGGGATGCCTCAGCCAAGACACGGAGTGGGTTTGTCCTTTTCTTCCTCTTCCGGGCCTCAGACAGCTTCCTTTGGAGAATTTTCATTTTGGCCTTGCAAACATGCAATCTGGCCCAATAATGTGTTTTCATGTTGCGTAGCAGCTCTTTGTCATGATTTGCCTTCTCCAACAATCTCTCCAAGCGAAAATTTGCTTGGATGAGCAATGACTCCCTATCAGCGGGCAATGGGTCCCCGGGCCTCCTGCGGTTCAAGCCTCTGTTACCGCGGATTCTCCATAATTCATCCAGCTCTTTCTCTGTCTCTAACTGTTTGTTCCGCTGCTCTAAATAAGTGATAGTCCACTGAGCCATCTCAAGCTTCCGCTGCAACACAAGGTTCTCCTCCTCTCTCTGCCTAATGAGCTCATAGAAATCTGAAGAGGAAGGAGAGTGAGCATCAAGATCAGTGAAATCAGGATGTGCCTCGCCAACTGCCTCATCCTCAACCATGGGCTGCTTGCCCTCTCGTACTGCCTCTGCTACTGAAGGATGCGAGGCCCCTTCCACCTGGTGTGGAGATAACACTCGCTGATCTGAAGAAGATGACGAGACCCCTTCCACCTGCTGTGGAGAAAGTACTCGTCGAGCTGCTGCAAATAAGGTCCTATGACCTTTCTGATAAGTGACCCAAGGAGAAGAAGCCATATGTCTCGGAATACTAGCCTCGGGCTGATGTGATGGCCCTCCCTCCTCGTGAACTGCCTCTGGCTCTGGCTGTGGCTGTGTAAAGAACTCACGGGAGATAAAATCTGCCCAAGGAATACCCTGCTGGCTCAGCTGATGGGAAACAACCAGCTGGATGAGACCATGATGACACAAACTCCTGAACTGCTGAGCTGGGGTCTGCTTCTGGAAGATAGAGACCATCCTCTGAATGTCATGAAAGAGATAAGCCGGGATGTTCATCATTCTCACCCTGGTGAAGTGCATCAGCATGCGGATGTGACAAGAAAATACTCGTGAGAACCTCCCCTCGCATGTGAAATAGTGCATAATAAGCCTCATGATAGATGCATATTCCTCTCGGAGGAACCTGATAGGAAAGTTCCCTGACAAGTTGTGTATGTATGCTGGCCTGACATATGGCTCAAAGTATACCAAATCCAGCCACTTGCGCTTTGGCCACACCTCACCCACATTGGGCATCCCGGTAGCCTGTGAGATGGCCTCTGGAGAAAACACAAAATTCACTCCTGCAAGAGTGACCTGCCCGTCATGAAGGTGTAAAACAAATAGCCGGGCCAGCTCTCTATGATGCTGAATCTGTGCAAGCCTCTCGCAAAACTGATAGCATGACATGTACTGAAAGCAAGTCACTGCCAATGGGCAAGCCTGCAACTCTGCCAATGATGTGGGCTCTTCCCTCTTGTGATGACCACTCTTGCCACCCTTACGAGGCCTCCGCTGTGTCTCAACCTCCGTGGATGAAGATCGTGTTGGCATTATGATTCAAGTGTTGTCCTTGATGGCAACTCACTCAGAGGTTGGTACAGGTGCTCAGAGGTTGGTACAGGTGATGGCAACTTAATCAGAAGACAGATCTTAGTACAGCATGCCAAGGAAGTTCATATACGCAGGTTCGTTAAGCCCAAGTCGCGTGTACACGCTAGTTGGATTCAGAAAAAGCGCGTGTATGTGGAAAAGTACCTTTGGTCCATGGTGGTTAGTCCTTGGAAGTTGTGCCTATGATTTCGGACCATTGTGTCTCGACGGGCGTGTCGATCCCTAGTTTTGAAGTTGATGGTATTGTGTTACTATGGTTTTGGCTCTTGGTATTGAGCAAGGCCTAAGGCTATATAAGGAGAAGAAGATCATTAGGCAAAATCATCTTTCGACAAGGCTTGAATATCTAAGAGAGAAAGAGATCTGATATGCAGGTTCTGGGTTGCTTGATCTAAGCCAAGGAGAGATCACATCGGTTGATGGAAGACTAGATCTAAGGATAGATCGGGATCTAATGGTTTGAAATGCACTATCATGATATGGTTGATTATGCGTATTTCTAGATCTGCATATTGTCGCAATGTTATGTTCTGGGTCTAACTGATGTCTGGTACAACTGCAAATTGAGAAAGTTTATTTTTAGATCTGTACGCAGGTTGGCTTCGGTAAAAGCGCGTGTATACGCGGGTTTTGCTCATTGAAGTAGCGTATATCTTTTGAAGCTTGATTTTGGGTTTACAGTGGGGTCTGACTGTTATTGCAGAGTTCTGTAGTCTGCTCTGTGTTCTGGTAACTGGTGATTGACAGGGTTCAGTGGTTCAGTGATTCAAAGTTTGGTTGTTTTATGCTTCAATGATCTGTTGTGAAAATTGAATGAATTGGGGTCTACAGATTGTAATGTTGTGCTTCAGGAATATCCAGTCTGAAAATGTATGAAAGGTGGTACCTGAAGGAAAGAAGATTGTAGGTCAGCACCTACATACTAGTATCTTGGCTAGTACAAGAGCAAAGGGGGTTGGAGCTCCCTTCCAAGGAAGTTTGGAGAACGAGAGAAGGTTGTAGCCTTCTGCAGGTTGTAGCCTGCGTACTGGTATAAGGCTGCACCAGTACAAAAGATTGTAAACTGAAGTTTCATATTAAAGAAAGATAGAGACAACTTGCAGCAGGTGGTTTTCACCCACATTGGGTTTCCACCTTACATCTTGGTGTTCATGTGTGTGGTTTTTGATCTGTTCTGTTATACTGCACCTGTTTACTGTTAATGTGGTGAATAATGTCCTGATGAACTTAACTGAAGAATAAGCTAACTAAATTATGAGTTTTCTTCTTATACGCTGTTTTATTTAGTCACAGTAGCGTGTACACGCTGGTTCACCTAACTGAAGTAGCGTATATATTTCTGAGCATTGAAAAAGTTTGATTGATCTGATAATACTGATTCACCCCCCCTCTCAGTATTATTTCCAACAATTGGTATCAGAGCAGGTCCTTCAGAGAAGCTTGATCGCTTGAAGGTAGATCATTCATCATGAGCAACTACGAGAAAGAAGCATCAATCAGGCCACCGATTTTTGATGGGACAAATTTCAATTATTGGAAGGTAAGAGTTACTGCATATCTTCAATCTCTTGGTACAGAAGTTTGGAACATTGTAGAAACAGGCTATGCTTTTCCTTCAGCTACTCCTACAGATCCAGCTGAGAAAAAGCAGTATGAAACAAATGCAAAAGCAGTCAGTACTCTATTAGGAAGTATATCCCAAACAGAATTCATGAAGGTCATGCACTTCAAATCAGCAAAAGAGATATGGGACAAAATGATCACTAGCTATGAAGGAGATGAACAGGTAAAGCAAGCTAAACTTCAAACTCTCAGGATTCAATATGAGACTCTCAAGATGTATAATGATGAAAGTGTGGCTAATTATTTTCTTCGGGTAGATGAGATTGTTAATTGTATGAAAAATTTGGGTGAAGAAATAAAAGAGACTATAGTAGTTCAAAAGATTCTAAGATCATTATCCCCCAAGTTTGAATCTAAAGTATCTGCAATAGAAGAAAAAGAAAATCTCCGTGTTCTCACTATGTCTCAGCTACATGGAATTCTAACTGCTTATGAAATGAGAAAGGGAGGTCCATCTGACAGAAGGGAAGCTGCTTTTAAGGCATCAGGAAAAGAAGATTACTATGAAGCAAGCCATGTTCCAGAAGAAGAGGAAGAAGAATCAAATTTTGTCAGAAATCTTCAAAGGGGTTCTGGAAGGTTCAGAGGTAAGCTACCTTTCAAATGCTTTGCTTGTGGAAGAGTAGGTCATTATGCTGCAAAATGTCCTTATAAGGATAAAGGAAAAGAACCTGCTAGATGGAACAAGAAACAAAGTGCAAATAAGAAAAGCTACTACACCCATGAAGATAGTGATGGCTTATCAAACAGTGATGAAGATGAACAAGGTAATAAATATAAGCTGTTAATGGCATTTGAAGATGATGATTATGAGGATGCTGTAGATGTGGATAATCTCTATAATGAAATTACTAGACTCAAGAGATGCATAGAAGAAAAGAGTGTGATCATTGATACTTTGCAATTTCAAATTGATGAAAAGGAAAAACATCTTGAAAAACTAGAAGGTGAAATTGTTGGTCTCAGAAAAGAAATTGAGAAAACAAAAGCTATTAATCTTAAGTTTGTCAAAGGATCTGAAACTTTGGATGAGATTATCAATGTGCAGCGGTCTCCTCTAAACAAGACAGGTTTGGGCTATAATGGAGAAACCTCTCAAGCATCCACCTCAAAAAGTTATCTTGATGCAGCAAGAAGAAATGAGCAGAAGAACAATGAAGATAATCAGGTAAAGCAGGGACGAATTACAAACAGAAACTATCAGGGACAATCCTTCTTAAGGGTGAACAAAAGCTACAACCAACCACAGGTAAAATCTTCTCAGTTTGGCTCAAGAATAGATGAAAATAGAAATTACAATCAGTTGGCTGGTAGATTCAATAACCGCAGAAGCTTCTTCAATGGACAATGCTTTTCTTGCCATAACTTTGGTCACAAAGCAGCTCAATGTGTTGCATATAAAACAATCATGACTAGGGAAGCTCAAAAACAAAGAAGTATGACAGGGATTACAAAGAGGACCTATAACAACTTTTCGGTTCTTGAAAATGAAGTTGAATGTTCTATTTGCAATAATTTTGGTCATAAAGACTCTGAATGCAGGAGCAGGTTTCAGGAGAAAAAGGAACAAGCCACGAGCACCAAAAAATGGAGAATAAAGGAACCTCAGACAGAAAGATGTGGGATAGCTTTTTATGCAGAAGGACAGGAAAATCTATGGTACATTGACAGTGGATGTTCGAAACATATGACAGGTGATAAAGAAAAACTTGAATCTTATTCTACTTTAGAAAAGGGAAAGAAAGTTTCTTTTGGAAATGATACTCCTGCAACTATAAAAGGAAAAGGTATTGCTCCTTTGAAAGAAAAGGTCAAGGCTGGAAATGTTTTGTATGTTGATGGATTGAAGCATAATCTACTAAGTGTCAGCCAGATGTGTGATCAAAAAACCGAGGTTATTTTCAGATCGAATGGATGTCTTGTTCGTGATCTTGATACAGGTAAAACAGTTCTCAAAGGCAAAAGAACTCCAAATAATCTGTACATATTTGAAGAAGGACAACAACAATGCTATCTTAGCAAGGATGAAGAGCACTGGTTATGGCATCGAAGGTTGGGACATCTAAGCTTCTCACAAATAAGGAAAGCATGCAAATATCAGGCAGTTCGCGATCTTCCAGATATCAAAATTCCAGACAACACCATATGCAAATCTTGTCAGTTTGGAAAGCAAACCAGAACTAACTTTCCAGAAAAGGAAGGATCAGCTAGCTTGCCTCTTGAGCTAGTCCATACAGATGTATGTGGTCCATTTAGAAAAGGACACCTCGAGGAGAAGAATATCTGATATTATTCATTGATGATTTCTCAAGGTTTGTTTGGTTAGGGCTTATGAAGCACAAAGATGAAGCATTCGAAAAATTCAAATCCTTCAAAGCATTGGCTGAAAATGAATCAGGACACAAAATTAAGTGCCTCAGATCTGACAGAGGTGGGGAGTTCACATCAAATGAATTTTTCGATTTCTGCGATGAACATGGGATAAGAAGAGAATTCTCTACAGCTAGAACTCCTCAGCAAAATGGGGTTGTGGAAAGAATGAACAGAACTATCCAACAAATGGCTCGTGCTATGCTCGATGAATCAGGTACTCCTGCAACCTTCTGGGGTGAAGCTGCACATGCTGCTGTTATTATTCTTAACAAAACAAATGTCCGAGTAAACAGCACTCAAACACCTCATGAGCTTTGGAGTGGTAAAACTCCTTCCGTGAAGCATTTCAAAATCTTTGGGAGCAAATGTTATATTAAGAATACTGATGAGCAACTTGGCAAACTTGAACCTAGAGCAGATGAGGGCATTCTTCTTGGTTATTCTCCACATAGCAAAGCATACAAGTGCTACAATAAAAGACTTGGCAGAATTGTTGACAGTATTGATATAGTGGTTGATGAGAAGGGATATATTCCTAGGCAAGTTCATCATGAAGACATTGAAGAAGATGAAGGTTACTCTCAAAGGCGAAATGATGAAGAAGAAGAACCTCAAGAAGAAGAAGAATCTCAAGAAGAACCAGAGGAGCAGACAAGAATAGAAGAGAAGACTCCATCCAGATATGTCCAAAAGAATCATCCAGAAACTCAGATTGTGGGGCAGAAAGAAGCAGGAGTACAAACAAGAAGGACACTTGCAGAAGCTTCAAGCTACTTGGCACTACTCTCCTCCACTGAACCACAAAATGTGAAAGAGGCATGCAAAGATGAATGTTGGGTCAAAGCAATGGATGAAGAACTTGAGCAAATCGAAAAGAACAACACTTGGGAATTAGTTCCTAGACCAAAAGATAAGAATGTAATAGGAACAAAATGGGTCTTCAAGAATAAATTAAATGAAAATGGAGAAGTAATTAGAAACAAGGCCAGACTTGTTTGTAAAGGGTATGCACAGCAAGAAGGAATAGATTTTGAAGAGACCTTTGCTCCTGTGGCAAGACTAGAGGCCATCCGAATGTTCCTTGCTCTCTCAAGCTTTCAAAACTTCAAGGTATTTCAAATGGACGTGAAATCAGCCTTCCTGAATGGAGACTTAGAAGAAGAAGTATATATTGAGCAGCCAGATGGCTTCATTCTTGGGAATGATCCAAACCTTGTATGCAGATTGAAAAAGGCACTCTATGGACTCAAACAAGCTCCAAGGGCTTGGTACTATCGGTTGGACAAATATCTTCACCAACAAGGCTTTTCAAAAGGATCAGCAGATAGCAATCTCTATATAAAAGTTGAAAATAACAAATTGCTAATTCTTGTTGTTTATGTAGATGATATTATTTTTGGCAGCAATGAAGAGACTATGAGTCAAAACTTTGCCTTGGTTATGCAGAAAGAATTCGAAATGTCACTTCTTGGAGAATTGACATATTTTCTTGGATTGCAAATCCAACAAAATGAAGGAGGTATCTTCTTGTCTCAAACCAAATACCTCAAGCAGATCTTGAAGAAGTATGGCATGGAAGAGTCAAAGCCAGTATGTACACCCATGGTTACAGGATGCAGCCTCAGTGCAAATGATGAATCAGCAGCAGTTCACCAACCCACTTATAGATCCATGATTGGGAGTTTGCTTTATTTGACAGGTACTCGACCAGATATTACACATGCAGTAGGAATGGTTGGAAGATTTCAAGCCAACCCAAAGGAAACTCATCTTCAGGCAGTCAAAAGAATCTTCAAATATCTTCAAGGGACCCAAAACTATGGCTTATGGTATCCTAGAAATACAGATCTCACTCTTCATGCTTACACAGATGCAGATTGGGCTGGAAGTGTGGATGATAGGAAAAGCACAAGTGGTGGTGCTTTCTTCATGGGTTCCAGATTAGTATCTTGGTTCAGCAAGAAACAGAGTTCGATTGCCTTATCTACAGCTGAAGCAGAATATGTGGCTGCAGCATCTTGTTGCACACAACTTCTTTGGATGATGCAGACCTTGCAGGACTTTCAAATCACTTGCACTCCACCAGTCTCTATCTTATGTGATAATACAAGTGCAATCAGCATTTCAAAGAATCCAGTCATGCACTCAAAGACCAAGCACATACCAATCAAGTACCATTTTCTTCGGGAACAAGTGCTTGAGCAGAAGGTCAAGTTGGAGTATGTTCCTTCTAAGGAACAAGTTGCTGATATTCTCACAAAACCACTGCCCAGGGAAACTTTTGAATATCTCAGACAAAAGCTGGGAGTAGTTGATGCTTCATCCTGCTGTTGAAGCTTGTCTGTTCTACAGAAAAGTTGGTATACGCAAGTTACGAAAGGTATATACGCGTATACACGCGGATTTGTAAGGTGAACGCTTGTTGCAGAGATTATATCCGCGTCCATACGCTGTTTCATGCAGGAGAAATCGCGTATATGAAGTTCTGAACAGCAAGGGCAAACTCTGGAGTTCTGAACAGCAATGGGTATGTCAGAATTCTTCAGGCACGGTTTCAGGGGGTGCAGCAGGCACAGGTTCAGGGGGAGCAGCTTAAAAGTCTCATAAAGCATTGTTGGCATTCAGATGTTTTGGTTGTTGATTTCAGGAAAAGGAGCTCAGAAAGAAATCCTGGTTGCTGATCTAAAAAGATGTTTATCATATGCTGCTGGTGACTTTCATAAGTCTTGGTCTAGATCTGTTGTCTCTATGTCATGTATCTCTCTTGTCATATCTCTTTTATGGTGTCAAGGTCATGTAACGGCCTATGTTGGTTTCCCCACTATGCCTGGGATGAATGCTGTAATATAATTGGTTGTTTCTGATATGTCCCCTCTTGGTAGGGAGTATGGATGTATGTATTGAGTCTTTTGGTGATAGGAAGGTCCCTTATGGTGTATAAGTCTTGGTTCTTGTTGAAGAACATCTTTTGCAGATCTGGCCTACTGTCAGGGGGAGCATGAGTCAGCACAGCCAAGCAGAGGTATCAGCATGTCCTCAGGGGGAGCACAGCCCTTTGCCCTTGATGTCAAAGGGGGAGAGTGACTTGGTGTGGTGGTTGCCATCAAGTCCAAAGGGGGAGATTGTTGGCATTATGATTCAAGTGTTGTCCTTGATGGCAACTCACTCAGAGGTTGGTACAGGTGCTCAGAGGTTGGTACAGGTGATGGCAACTTAATCAGAAGACAGATCTTAGTACAGCATGCCAAGGAAGTTCATATACGCAGTTTCGTTAAGCCCAAGTCGCGTGTACACGCTAGTTGGATTCAGAAAAAGCGCGTGTATGTGGAAAAGTACCTTTGGTCCATGGTGGTTAGTCCTTGGAAGTTGTGCCTATGATTTCGGACCATTGTGTCTCGACGGGCGTGTCGATCCCTAGTTTTGAAGTTGATGGTATTGTGTTACTATGGTTTTGGCTCTTGGTATTGAGCAAGGCCTAAGGCTATATAAGGAGAAGAAGATCATTAGGCAAAATCATCTTTCGACAAGGCTTGAATATCTAAGAGAGAAAGAGATCTGATATGCAGGTTCTGGGTTGCTTGATCTAAGCCAAGGAGAGATCACATCGGTTGATGGAAGACTAGATCTAAGGATAGATCGGGATCTAATGGTTTGAAATGCACTATCATGATATGGTTGATTATGCGTATTTCTAGATCTGCATATTGTCGCAATGTTATGTTCTGGGTCTAACTGATGTCTGGTACAGCTGCAAATTGAGAAAGTTTATTTTTAGATCTGTACGCAGGTTGGCTTCGGTAAAAGCGCGTGTATACGCGGGTTTTGCTCATTGAAGTAGCGTATATCTTTTGAAGCTTGATTTTGGGTTTACAGTGGGGTCTGACTGTTATTGCAGAGTTCTGTAGTCTGCTCTGTGTTCTGGTAACTGGTGATTGACAGGGTTCAGTGGTTCAGTGATTCAAAGTTTGGTTGTTTTATGCTTCAATGATCTGTTGTGAAAATTGAATGAATTGGGTCTACAGATTGTAATGTTGTGCTTCAGGAATATCCAGTCTGAAAATGTATGAAAGGTGGTACCTGAAGGAAAGAAGATTGTAGGTCAGCACCTACGTACTAGTATCTTGGCTAGTACAAGAGCAAAGGGGGTTGGAGCTCCCTTCCAAGGAAGTTTGGAGAACGAGAGAAGGTTGTAGCCTTCTGCAGGTTGTAGCCTGCGTACTGGTATAAGGCTGCACCAGTACAAAAGATTGTAAACTGAAGTTTCATATTAAAGAAAGATAGAGACAACTTGCAGCAGGTGGTTTTCACCCACATTGGGTTTCCACCTTATATCTTGGTGTTCATGTGTGTGGCTTTTGATCTGTTCTGTTATACTGCACCTGTTTACTGTTAATGTGGTGAATAATGTCCTGATGAACTTAACTGAAGAATAAGCTAACTAAATTATGAGTTTTCTTCTTATACGCTGTTTTATTTAGTCACAGTAGCGTGTACACGCTGGTTCACCTAACTGAAGTAGCGTATATGTTTCTGAGCATTGAAAAAGTTTGATTGATCTGATAATACTGATTCACCCCCCCTCTCAGTATTATTTCCAACAATTGGTATCAGAGCAGGTCCTTCAGAGAAGCTTGATCGCTTGAAGGTAGATCATTCATCATGAGCAACTACGAGAAAGAAGCATCAATCAGGCCACCGATTTTTGATGGGACAAATTTCAATTATTGGAAGGTAAGAGTTACTGCATATCTTCAATCTCTTGGTACAGAAGTTTGGAACATTGTAGAAACAGGCTATGCTTTTCCTTCAGCTACTCCTACAGATCCAGCTGAGAAAAAGCAGTATGAAACAAATGCAAAAGCAGTCAGTACTCTATTAGGAAGTATATCCCAAACAGAATTCATGAAGGTCATGCACTTCAAATCAGCAAAAGAGATATGGGACAAAATGATCACTAGCTATGAAGGAGATGAACAGGTAAAGCAAGCTAAACTTCAAACTCTCAGGATTCAATATGAGACTCTCAAGATGTATAATGATGAAAGTGTGGCTAATTATTTTCTTCGGGTAGATGAGATTGTTAATTGTATGAAAAATTTGGGTGAAGAAATAAAAGAGACTATAGTAGTTCAAAAGATTCTAAGATCATTATCCCCCAAGTTTGAATCTAAAGTATCTGCAATAGAAGAAAAGAAAATCTCCGTGTTCTCACTATGTCTCAGCTACATGGAATTCTAACTGCTTATGAAATGAGAAAGGGAGGTCCATCAGACAGAAGGGAAGCTGCTTTTAAGGCATCAGGAAAAGAAGATTACTATGAAGCAAGCCATGTTCCAGAAGAAGAGGAAGAAGAATCAAATTTTGTCAGAAATCTTCAAAGGGGTTCTGGAAGGTTCAGAGGTAAGCTACCTTTCAAATGCTTTGCTTGTGGAAGAGTAGGTCATTATGCTGCAAAATGTCCTTATAAGGATAAAGGAAAAGAACCTGCTAGATGGAACAAGAAACAAAGTGCAAATAAGAAAAGCTACTACACCCATGAAGATAGTGATGGCTTATCAAACAGTGATGAAGATGAACAAGGTAATAAATATAAGCTGTTAATGGCATTTGAAGATGATGATTATGAGGATGCTGTAGATGTGGATAATCTCTATAATGAAATTACTAGACTCAAGAGATGCATAGAAGAAAAGAGTGTGATCATTGATACTTTGCAATTTCAAATTGATGAAAAGGAAAAACATCTTGAAAAACTAGAAGGTGAAATTGTTGGTCTCAGAAAAGAAATTGAGAAAACAAAAGCTATTAATCTTAAGTTTGTCAAAGGATCTGAAACTTTGGATGAGATTATCAATGTGCAGCGGTCTCCTCTAAACAAGACAGGTTTGGGCTATAATGGAGAAACCTCTCAAGCATCCACCTCAAAAAGTTATCTTGATGCAGCAAGAAGAAATGAGCAGAAGAACAATGAAGATAATCAGGTAAAGCAGGGACGAATTACAAACAGAAACTATCAGGGACAATCCTTCTTAAGGGTGAACAAAAGCTACAACCAACCACAGGTAAAATCTTCTCAGTTTGGCTCAAGAATAGATGAAAATAGAAATTACAATCAGTTGGCTGGTAGATTCAATAACCGCAGAAGCTTCTTCAATGGACAATGCTTTTCTTGCCATAACTTTGGTCACAAAGCAGCTCAATGTGTTGCATATAAAACAATCATGACTAGGGAAGCTCAAAAACAAAGAAGTATGACAGGGATTACAAAGAGGACCTATAACAACTTTTCGGTTCTTGAAAATGAAGTTGAATGTTCTATTTGCAATAATTTTGGTCATAAAGACTCTGAATGCAGGAGCAGGTTTCAGGAGAAAAAGGAACAAGCCACGAGCACCAAAAAATGGAGAATAAAGGAACCTCAGACAGAAAGATGTGGGATAGCTTTTTATGCAGAAGGACAGGAAAATCTATGGTACATTGACAGTGGATGTTCGAAACATATGACAGGTGATAAAGAAAAACTTGAATCTTATTCTACTTTAGAAAAGGGAAAGAAAGTTTCTTTTGGAAATGATACTCCTGCAACTATAAAAGGAAAAGGTATTGCTCCTTTGAAAGAAAAGGTCAAGGCTGGAAATGTTTTGTATGTTGATGGATTGAAGCATAATCTACTAAGTGTCAGCCAGATGTGTGATCAAAAAACCGAGGTTATTTTCAGATCGAATGGATGTCTTGTTCGTGATCTTGATACAGGTAAAACAGTTCTCAAAGGCAAAAGAACTCCAAATAATCTGTACATATTTGAAGAAGGACAACAACAATGCTATCTTAGCAAGGATGAAGAGCACTGGTTATGGCATCGAAGGTTGGGACATCTAAGCTTCTCACAAATAAGGAAAGCATGCAAATATCAGGCAGTTCGCGATCTTCCAGATATCAAAATTCCAGACAACACCATATGCAAATCTTGTCAGTTTGGAAAGCAAACCAGAACTAACTTTCCAGAAAAGGAAGGATCAGCTAGCTTGCCTCTTGAGCTAGTCCATACAGATGTATGTGGTCCATTTAGGAAAAGGACACCTCGAGGAGAAGAATATCTGATATTATTCATTGATGATTTCTCAAGGTTTGTTTGGTTAGGGCTTATGAAGCACAAAGATGAAGCATTCGAAAAATTCAAATCCTTCAAAGCATTGGCTGAAAATGAATCAGGACACAAAATTAAGTGCCTCAGATCTGACAGAGGTGGGGAGTTCACATCAAATGAATTTTTCGATTTCTGCGATGAACATGGGATAAGAAGAGAATTCTCTACAGCTAGAACTCCTCAGCAAAATGGGGTTGTGGAAAGAATGAACAGAACTATCCAACAAATGGCTCGTGCTATGCTCGATGAATCAGGTACTCCTGCAACCTTCTGGGGTGAAGCTGCACATGCTGCTGTTATTATTCTTAACAAAACAAATGTCCGAGTAAACAGCACTCAAACACCTCATGAGCTTTGGAGTGGTAAAACTCCTTCCGTGAAGCATTTCAAAATCTTTGGGAGCAAATGTTATATTAAGAATACTGATGAGCAACTTGGCAAACTTGAACCTAGAGCAGATGAGGGCATTCTTCTTGGTTATTCTCCACATAGCAAAGCATACAAGTGCTACAATAAAAGACTTGGCAGAATTGTTGACAGTATTGATATAGTGGTTGATGAGAAGGGATATATTCCTAGGCAAGTTCATCATGAAGACATTGAAGAAGATGAAGGTTACTCTCAAAGGCGAAATGATGAAGAAGAAGAACCTCAAGAAGAAGAAGAATCTCAAGAAGAACCAGAGGAGCAGACAAGAATAGAAGAGAAGACTCCATCCAGATATGTCCAAAAGAATCATCCAGAAACTCAGATTGTGGGGCAGAAAGAAGCAGGAGTACAAACAAGAAGGACACTTGCAGAAGCTTCAAGCTACTTGGCACTACTCTCCTCCACTGAACCACAAAATGTGAAAGAGGCATGCAAAGATGAATGTTGGGTCAAAGCAATGGATGAAGAACTTGAGCAAATCGAAAAGAACAACACTTGGGAATTAGTTCCTAGACCAAAAGATAAGAATGTAATAGGAACAAAATGGGTCTTCAAGAATAAATTAAATGAAAATGGAGAAGTAATTAGAAACAAGGCCAGACTTGTTTGTAAAGGGTATGCACAGCAAGAAGGAATAGATTTTGAAGAGACCTTTGCTCCTGTGGCAAGACTAGAGGCCATCCGAATGTTCCTTGCTCTCTCAAGCTTTCAAAACTTCAAGGTATTTCAAATGGACGTGAAATCAGCCTTCCTGAATGGAGACTTAGAAGAAGAAGTATATATTGAGCAGCCAGATGGCTTCATTCTTGGGAATGATCCAAACCTTGTATGCAGATTGAAAAAGGCACTCTATGGACTCAAACAAGCTCCAAGGGCTTGGTACTATCGGTTGGACAAATATCTTCACCAACAAGGCTTTTCAAAAGGATCAGCAGATAGCAATCTCTATATAAAAGTTGAAAATAACAAATTGCTAATTCTTGTTGTTTATGTAGATGATATTATTTTTGGCAGCAATGAAGAGACTATGAGTCAAAACTTTGCCTTGGTTATGCAGAAAGAATTCGAAATGTCACTTCTTGGAGAATTGACATATTTTCTTGGATTGCAAATCCAACAAAATGAAGGAGGTATCTTCTTGTCTCAAACCAAATACCTCAAGCAGATCTTGAAGAAGTATGGCATGGAAGAGTCAAAGCCAGTATGTACACCCATGGTTACAGGATGCAGCCTCAGTGCAAATGATGAATCAGCAGCAGTTCACCAACCCACTTATAGATCCATGATTGGGAGTTTGCTTTATTTGACAGGTACTCGACCAGATATTACACATGCAGTAGGAATGGTTGGAAGATTTCAAGCCAACCCAAAGGAAACTCATCTTCAGGCAGTCAAAAGAATCTTCAAATATCTTCAAGGGACCCAAAACTATGGCTTATGGTATCCTAGAAATACAGATCTCACTCTTCATGCTTACACAGATGCAGATTGGGCTGGAAGTGTGGATGATAGGAAAAGCACAAGTGGTGGTGCTTTCTTCATGGGTTCCAGATTAGTATCTTGGTTCAGCAAGAAACAGAGTTCGATTGCCTTATCTACAGCTGAAGCAGAATATGTGGCTGCAGCATCTTGTTGCACACAACTTCTTTGGATGATGCAGACCTTGCAGGACTTTCAAATCACTTGCACTCCACCAGTCTCTATCTTATGTGATAATACAAGTGCAATCAGCATTTCAAAGAATCCAGTCATGCACTCAAAGACCAAGCACATACCAATCAAGTACCATTTTCTCGGGAACAAGTGCTTGAGCAGAAGGTCAAGTTGGAGTATGTTCCTTCTAAGGAACAAGTTGCTGATATTCTCACAAAACCACTGCCCAGGGAAACTTTTGAATATCTCAGACAAAAGCTGGGAGTAGTTGATGCTTCATCCTGTTGTTGAAGCTTGTCTGTTCTACAGAAAAGTTGGTATACGCAAGTTACGAAAGGGATATACGCGTATACGCGGTTGCGGAATCTGTAAGGTGGACGCTTGTTGCAGAGATTATATCCGCGTACATACGCTGTTTCATGCAGGAGAAATCGCGTATATGAAGTTCTGAACAGCAAGGGCAAACTCTGGAGTTCTGAACAGCAATGGGTAATGTCAGAATTCTTCAGGCACGGTTTCAGGGGGTGCAGCAGGCACAGGTTCAGGGGGAGCAGCTTAAAAGTCTCATAAAGCATTGTTGGCATTCAGATGTTTTGGTTGTTGATTTCAGGAAAAGGAGCTCAGAAAGAAATCCTGGTTGCTGATCTAAAAGATGTTTATCAGATGCTGCTGGTGACTTTCATAAGTCTTGGTCTAGATCTGTTGTCTCTATGTCATGTATCTCTCTTGTCATATCTTTTATGGTGTCCAGGTCATGTAACGGCCTATGTTGGTTTCCCCACTATGCCTGGGATGAATGCTGTAATAAAATTGGTTGTTTCTGATATGTCCCCTCTTGGTAGGGAGTATGGATGTATGTATTGAGTCTTTTGGTGATAGGAAGGTTCTTGGTTCTTGTTGAAGAACATCTTTTGCAGATCTGGCCTACTGTCAGGGGGAGCATGAGTCAGCACAGCCAAGCAGAGGTATCAGCATGTCCTCAGGGGGAGCACAGCCCTTTGCCCTTGATGTCAAAGGGGGAGAGTGACTTGGTGTGGTGGTTGCCATCAAGTCCAAAGGGGGAGATTGTTGGCATTATGATTCAAGTGTTGTCCTTGATGGCAACTCACTCAGAGGTTGGTACAGGTGCTCAGAGGTTGGTACAGGTGATGGCAACTTAATCAGAAGACAGATCTTAGTACAGCATGCCAAGGAAGTTCATATACGCAGGTTCGTTAAGCCCAAGTCGCGTGTACACGCTAGTTGGATTCAGAAAAAGCGCGTGTATGTGGAAAAGTACCTTTGGTCCATGGTGTTAGTCCTTGGAAGTTGTGCCTATGATTTCGGACCATTGTGTCTCGACGGGCGTGTCGATCCCTAGTTTTGAAGTTGATGGTATTGTGTTACTATGGTTTTGGCTCTTGGTATTGAGCAAGGCCTAAGGCTATATAAGGAGAAGAAGATCATTAGGCAAAATCATCTTTCGACAAGGCTTGAATATCTAAGAGAGAAAGAGATCTGATATGCAGGTTCTGGGTTGCTTGATCTAAGCCAAGGAGAGATCACATCGGTTGATGGAAGACTAGATCTAAGGATAGATCGGGATCTAATGGTTTGAAATGCACTATCATGATATGGTTGATTATGCGTATTTCTAGATCTGCATATTGTCGCAATGTTATGTTCTGGGTCTAACTGATGTCTGGTACAGCTGCAAATTGAGAAAGTTTATTTTTAGATCTGTACGCAGGTTGGCTTCGGTAAAAGCGCGTGTATACGCGGGTTTTGCTCATTGAAGTAGCGTATATCTTTTGAAGCTTGATTTTGGGTTTACAGTGGGTCTGACTGTTATTGCAGAGTTCTGTAGTCTGCTCTGTGTTCTGGTAACTGGTGATTGACAGGGTTCAGTGGTTCAGTGATTCAAAGTTTGGTTGTTTTATGCTTCAATGATCTGTTGTGAAAATTGAATGAATTGGGGTCTACAGATTGTAATGTTGTGCTTCAGGAATATCCAGTCTGAAAATGTATGAAAGGTGGTACCTGAAGGAAAGAAGATTGTAGGTCAGCACCTACGTACTAGTATCTTGGCTAGTACAAGAGCAAAGGGGGTTGGAGCTCCCTTCCAAGGAAGTTTGGAGAACGAGAGAAGGTTGTAGCCTTCTGCAGGTTGTAGCCTGCGTACTGGTATAAGGCTGCACCAGTACAAAAGATTGTAAACTGAAGTTTCATATTAAAGAAAGATAGAGACAACTTGCAGCAGGTGGTTTTCACCCACATTGGGTTTCCACCTTATATCTTGGTGTTCATGTGTGTGGCTTTTGATCTGTTCTGTTATACTGCACCTGTTTACTGTTAATGTGGTGAATAATGTCCTGATGAACTTAACTGAATAAGCTAACTAAATTATGAGTTTTCTTCTTATACGCTGTTTTATTTAGTCACAGTAGCGTGTACACGCTGGTTCACTTAACTGAAGTAGCGTATATGTTTCTGAGCATTGAAAAAGTTTGATTGATCTGATAATACTGATTCACCCCCCTCTCAGTATTATTTCCAACAATTGGTATCAGAGCAGGTCCTTCAGAGAAGCTTGATCGCTTGAAGGTAGATCATTCATCATGAGCAACTACGAGAAAGAAGCATCAATCAGGCCACCGATTTTTGATGGGACAAATTTCAATTATTGGAAGGTAAGAGTTACTGCATATCTTCAATCTCTTGGTACAGAAGTTTGGAACATTGTAGAAACAGGCTATGCTTTTCCTTCAGCTACTCCTACAGATCCAGCTGAGAAAAAGCAGTATGAAACAAATGCAAAAGCAGTCAGTACTCTATTAGGAAGTATATCCCAAACAGAATTCATGAAGGTCATGCACTTCAAATCAGCAAAAGAGATATGGGACAAAATGATCACTAGCTATGAAGGAGATGAACAGGTAAAGCAAGCTAAACTTCAAACTCTCAGGATTCAATATGAGACTCTCAAGATGTATAATGATGAAAGTGTGGCTAATTATTTTCTTCGGGTAGATGAGATTGTTAATTGCATATGAAAAATTTGGGTGAAGAAATAAAAGAGACTATAGTAGTTCAAAAGATTCTAAGATCATTATCCCCCAAGTTTGAATCTAAAGTATCTGCAATAGAAGAAAAGAAAAATCTCCATGTTCTCACTATGTCTCAGCTACATGGAATTCTAACTGCTTATGAAATGAGAAAGGGAGGTCCATCTGACAGAAGGGAAGCTGCTTTTAAGGCATCAGGAAAAGAAGATTACTATGAAGCAAGCCATGTTCCAGAAGAAGAGGAAGAAGAATCAAATTTTGTCAGAAATCTTCAAAGGGGTTCTGGAAGGTTCAGAGGTAAGCTACCTTTCAAATGCTTTGCTTGTGGAAGAGTAGGTCATTATGCTGCAAAATGTCCTTATAAGGATAAAGGAAAAGAACCTGCTAGATGGAACAAGAAACAAAGTGCAAATAAGAAAAGCTACTACACCCATGAAGATAGTGATGGCTTATCAAACAGTGATGAAGATGAACAAGGTAATAAATATAAGCTGTTAATGGCATTTGAAGATGATGATTATGAGGATGCTGTAGATGTGGATAATCTCTATAATGAAATTACTAGACTCAAGAGATGCATAGAAGAAAAGAGTGTGATCATTGATACTTTGCAATTTCAAATTGATGAAAAGGAAAAACATCTTGAAAAACTAGAAGGTGAAATTGTTGGTCTCAGAAAAGAAATTGAGAAAACAAAAGCTATTAATCTTAAGTTTGTCAAAGGATCTGAAACTTTGGATGAGATTATCAATGTGCAGCGGTCTCCTCTAAACAAGACAGGTTTGGGCTATAATGGAGAAACCTCTCAAGCATCCACCTCAAAAAGTTATCTTGATGCAGCAAGAAGAAATGAGCAGAAGAACAATGAAGATAATCAGGTAAAGCAGGGACGAATTACAAACAGAAACTATCAGGGACAATCCTTCTTAAGGGTGAACAAAAGCTACAACCAACCACAGGTAAAATCTTCTCAGTTTGGCTCAAGAATAGATGAAAATAGAAATTACAATCAGTTGGCTGGTAGATTCAATAACCGCAGAAGCTTCTTCAATGGACAATGCTTTTCTTGCCATAACTTTGGTCACAAAGCAGCTCAATGTGTTGCATATAAAACAATCATGACTAGGGAAGCTCAAAAACAAAGAAGTATGACAGGGATTACAAAGAGGACCTATAACAACTTTTCGGTTCTTGAAAATGAAGTTGAATGTTCTATTTGCAATAATTTTGGTCATAAAGACTCTGAATGCAGGAGCAGGTTTCAGGAGAAAAAGGAACAAGCCACGAGCACCAAAAAATGGAGAATAAAGGAACCTCAACAGAAAGATGTGGGATAGCTTTTTATGCAGAAGGACAGGAAAATCTATGGTACATTGACAGTGGATGTTCGAAACATATGACAGGTGATAAAGAAAAACTTGAATCTTATTCTACTTTAGAAAAGGGAAAGAAAGTTTCTTTTGGAAATGATACTCCTGCAACTATAAAAGGAAAAGGTATTGCTCCTTTGAAAGAAAAGGTCAAGGCTGGAAATGTTTTGTATGTTGATGGATTGAAGCATAATCTACTAAGTGTCAGCCAGATGTGTGATCAAAAAACCGAGGTTATTTTCAGATCGAATGGATGTCTTGTTCGTGATCTTGATACAGGTAAAACAGTTCTCAAAGGCAAAAGAACTCCAAATAATCTGTACATATTTGAAGAAGGACAACAACAATGCTATCTTAGCAAGGATGAAGAGCACTGGTTATGGCATCGAAGGTTGGGACATCTAAGCTTCTCACAAATAAGGAAAGCATGCAAATATCAGGCAGTTCGCGATCTTCCAGATATCAAAATTCCAGACAACACCATATGCAAATCTTGTCAGTTTGGAAAGCAAACCAGAACTAACTTTCCAGAAAAGGAAGGATCAGCTAGCTTGCCTCTTGAGCTAGTCCATACAGATGTATGTGGTCCATTTAGGAAAAGGACACCTCGAGGAGAAGAATATCTGATATTATTCATTGATGATTTCTCAAGGTTTGTTTGGTTAGGGCTTATGAAGCACAAAGATGAAGCATTCGAAAAATTCAAATCCTTCAAAGCATTGGCTGAAAATGAATCAGGACACAAAATTAAGTGCCTCAGATCTGACAGAGGTGGGGAGTTCACATCAAATGAATTTTTCGATTTCTGCGATGAACATGGGATAAGAAGAGAATTCTCTACAGCTAGAACTCCTCAGCAAAATGGGGTTGTGGAAAGAATGAACAGAACTATCCAACAAATGGCTCGTGCTATGCTCGATGAATCAGGTACTCCTGCAACCTTCTGGGGTGAAGCTGCACATGCTGCTGTTATTATTCTTAACAAAACAAATGTCCGAGTAAACAGCACTCAAACACCTCATGAGCTTTGGAGTGGTAAAACTCCTTCCGTGAAGCATTTCAAAATCTTTGGGAGCAAATGTTATATTAAGAATACTGATGAGCAACTTGGCAAACTTGAACCTAGAGCAGATGAGGGCATTCTTCTTGGTTATTCTCCACATAGCAAAGCATACAAGTGCTACAATAAAAGACTTGGCAGAATTGTTGACAGTATTGATATAGTGGTTGATGAGAAGGGATATATTCCTAGGCAAGTTCATCATGAAGACATTGAAGAAGATGAAGGTTACTCTCAAAGGCGAAATGATGAAGAAGAAGAACCTCAAGAAGAAGAAGAATCTCAAGAAGAACCAGAGGAGCAGACAAGAATAGAAGAGAAGACTCCATCCAGATATGTCCAAAAGAATCATCCAGAAACTCAGATTGTGGGGCAGAAAGAAGCAGGAGTACAAACAAGAAGGACACTTGCAGAAGCTTCAAGCTACTTGGCACTACTCTCCTCCACTGAACCACAAAATGTGAAAGAGGCATGCAAAGATGAATGTTGGGTCAAAGCAATGGATGAAGAACTTGAGCAAATCGAAAAGAACAACACTTGGGAATTAGTTCCTAGACCAAAAGATAAGAATGTAATAGGAACAAAATGGGTCTTCAAGAATAAATTAAATGAAAATGGAGAAGTAATTAGAAACAAGGCCAGACTTGTTTGTAAAGGGTATGCACAGCAAGAAGGAATAGATTTTGAAGAGACCTTTGCTCCTGTGGCAAGACTAGAGGCCATCCGAATGTTCCTTGCTCTCTCAAGCTTTCAAAACTTCAAGGTATTTCAAATGGACGTGAAATCAGCCTTCCTGAATGGAGACTTAGAAGAAGAAGTATATATTGAGCAGCCAGATGGTTCATTCTTGGGAATGATCCAAACCTTGTATGCAGATTGAAAAAGGCACTCTATGGACTCAAACAAGCTCCAAGGGCTTGGTACTATCGGTTGGACAAATATCTTCACCAACAAGGCTTTTCAAAAGGATCAGCAGATAGCAATCTCTATATAAAAGTTGAAAATAACAAATTGCTAATTCTTGTTGTTTATGTAGATGATATTATTTTTGGCAGCAATGAAGAGACTATGAGTCAAAACTTTGCCTTGGTTATGCAGAAAGAATTCGAAATGTCACTTCTTGGAGAATTGACATATTTTCTTGGATTGCAAATCCAACAAAATGAAGGAGGTATCTTCTTGTCTCAAACCAAATACCTCAAGCAGATCTTGAAGAAGTATGGCATGGAAGAGTCAAAGCCAGTATGTACACCCATGGTTACAGGATGCAGCCTCAGTGCAAATGATGAATCAGCAGCAGTTCACCAACCCACTTATAGATCCATGATTGGGAGTTTGCTTTATTTGACAGGTACTCGACCAGATATTACACATGCAGTAGGAATGGTTGGAAGATTTCAAGCCAACCCAAAGGAAACTCATCTTCAGGCAGTCAAAAGAATCTTCAAATATCTTCAAGGGACCCAAAACTATGGCTTATGGTATCCTAGAAATACAGATCTCACTCTTCATGCTTACACAGATGCAGATTGGGCTGGAAGTGTGGATGATAGGAAAAGCACAAGTGGTGGTGCTTTCTTCATGGGTTCCAGATTAGTATCTTGGTTCAGCAAGAAACAGAGTTCGATTGCCTTATCTACACAGCTGAAGCAGAATATGTGGCTAGGCATCTTGTTGCACACAACTTCTTTGGATGATGCAGACCTTGCAGGACTTTCAAATCACTTGCACTCCACCATTTCTATCTTATGTGATAATACAAGTGCAATCAGCATTTCAAAGAATCCAGTCATGCACTCAAAGACCAAGCACATACCAATCAAGTACCATTTTCTCCGGAACAAGTGCTTGAGCAGAAGGTCAAGTTGGAGTATGTTCCTTCTAAGGAACAAGTTGCTGATATTCTCACAAAACCACTGCCCAGGGAAACTTTTGAATATCTCAGACAAAAGCTGGGAGTAGTTGATGCTTCATCCTGCTGTTGAAGCTTGTTGTTCTACAGAAAAGTTGGTATACGCAAGTTACGAAAGGTATATACGCGTATACACGCGGATTTGTAAGGTGAACGCTTGTTGCAGAGATTATATCCGCGTCCATACGCTGTTTCATGCAGAGAAATCGCGTATATGAAGTTCTGAACAGCAAGGGCAAACTCTGGAGTTCTGAACAGCAATGGGTATGTCAGAATTCTTCAGGCACGTTTCAGGGGTGCAGCAGGCACAGGTTCAGGGGAGCAGCTTAAAAGTCTCATAAAGCATTGTTGGCATTCAGATGTTTTGGTTGTTGATTTCAGGAAAGGAGCTCAGAAAGAAATCCTGGTTGCTGATCTAAAAAGATGTTTATCATATGCTGCTGGTGACTTTCATAAGTCTTGGTCTAGATCTGTTGTCTCTATGTCATGTATCTCTCTTGTCATATCTCTTTTATGGTGTCAAGGTCATGTAACGGCCTATGTTGGTTTCCCCACTATGCCTGGGATGAATGCTGTAATATAATTGGTTGTTTCTGATATGTCCCCTCTTGGTAGGGAGTATGGATGTATGTATTGAGTCTTTTGGTGATAGGAAGGTCCCTTATGGTGTATAAGTCTTGGTTCTTGTTGAAGAACATCTTTTGCAGATCTGGCCTACTGTCAGGGGAGCATGAGTCAGCACAGCCAAGCAGAGGTATCAGCATGTCCTCAGGGGAGCACAGCCCTTTGCCCTTGATGTCAAAGGGGGAGAGTGACTTGGTGTGGTGGTTGCCATCAAGTCCAAAGGGGGAGATTGTTGGCATTATGATTCAAGTGTTGTCCTTGATGGCAACTCACTCAAAGGTTGGTACAGGTGCTCAGAGGTTGGTACAGGTGATGGCAACTTAATCAGAAGACAGATCTTAGTACAGCATGCCAAGGAAGTTCATATACGCAGGTTCGTTAAGCCCAAGTCGCGTGTACACGCTAGTTGGATTCAGAAAAAGCGCGTGTATGTGGAAAAGTACCTTTGGTCCATGGTGGTTAGTCCTTGGAAGTTGTGCCTATGATTTCGGACCATTGTGTCTCGACGGCGTGTCGATCCCTAGTTTTGAAGTTGATGGTATTGTGTTACTATGGTTTTGGCTCTTGGTATTGAGCAAGGCCTAAGGCTATATAAGGAGAAGAAGATCATTAGGCAAAATCATCTTTCGACAAGGCTTGAATATCTAAGAGAGAAAGAGATCTGATATGCAGGTTCTGGGTTGCTTGATCTAAGCCAAGGAGAGATCACATCGGTTGATGGAAGACTAGATCTAAGGATAGATCGGGATCTAATGGTTTGAAATGCACTATCATGATATGGTTGATTATGCGTATTTCTAGATCTGCATATTGTCGCAATGTTATGTTCTGGGTCTAACTGATGTCTGGTACAGCTGCAAATTGAGAAAGTTTATTTTTAGATCTGTACGCAGGTGGCTTCGGTAAAAGCGCGTGTATACGCGGGTTTTGCTCATTGAAGTAGCGTATATCTTTTGAAGCTTGATTTTGGGTTTACAGTGGGGTCTGACTGTTATTGCAGAGTTCTGTAGTCTGCTCTGTGTCCTGGTAACTGGTGATTGACAGGGTTCAGTGGTTCAGTGATTCAAAGTTTGGTTGTTTTATGCTTCAATGATCTGTTGTGAAAATTGAATGAATTGGGGTCTACAGATTGTAATGTTGTGCTTCAGGAATATCCAGTCTGAAAATGTATGAAAGGTGGTACCTGAAGGAAAGAAGATTGTAGGTCAGCACCTACATACTAGTATCTTGGCTAGTACAAGAGCAAAGGGGGTTGGAGCTCCCTTCCAAGGAAGTTTGAGAACGAGAGAAGGTTGTAGCCTTCTGCAGGTTGTAGCCTGCGTACTGGTATAAGGCTGCACCAGTACAAAAGATTGTAAACTGAAGTTTCATATTAAAGAAAGATAGAGACAACTTGCAGCAGGTGGTTTTCACCCACATTGGGTTTCCACCTTACATCTTGGTGTTCATGTGTGTGGTTTTTGATCTGTTCTGTTATACTGCACCTGTTTACTGTTAATGTGGTGAATAATGTCCTGATGAACTTAACTGAAGAATAAGCTAACTAAATTATGATTTTTCTTCTTATACGCTGTTTTATTTAGTCACAGTAGCGTGTACACGCTGGTTCACCTAATTGAAGTAGCGTATATTTTTCTGAGCATTGAAAAGTTTGATTGATCTGATAATACTGATTCACCCCCCCTCTCAGTATTATTTCCAACAGATCGGTCATCACCATGCTTGCTCCTTAGTCTCAGTGGTTGACATGGTGTGATTGAGCAAGATGGAATAAATAAGTCAAGATGACTGCTGCCCTGCCTGCAAAATGCGTAAAGTAATGCTGTTTTCAAGGGGTAAAAATCATGAGGAAATGTTAGGGGGAGGGAAATTACATAAGGAAAGAGAAAATATATATATAAACAACAGGGAAATTTCGAAGGAAAACAATCACACAATGTTTAAACATGTCATTCTATCTCTCATCATTTGCAAATCAATACTTTATTAGGGAAAATGTGTTATGATCACCAAGGGAAAGGACAATTAAATTTTCATGATGGAGGGAATGAGGGCATGAGCATAGGGAAATAGGGTAGCATCAACCATGAACAATTTACAGCTGCTCCTTTTTATTTTGTCTTTGATTGTATTTTCATGAAACATACTCTGTTTTTTCCACATTTTGAACTGGCCATTGATGCTAAAGGGAAATAGGGATCTTGTTTATTTGATCACAAAGGGAGGGGAAGGATTCTTATGACAGTTTGAAAAGGAATGGGATAGCATGTATCAAGGGTATTTAGGGAAATGAGGGGATAAAGGAAATTAGGGTCATGGGACTAGGGACACATTAACAATCTCTGCCAACTATACTTTATAACAGCAGTTCTTTTAACAATGCTGGCAGCTTCATGAATGCTTTTTGTCATAGGTGAAATAAGGTTTCATTTACATGTTTTGACAGAAGGGAAGGGATATCAATTGCATAGGGATTTTTAGGAAGGGATTAATGAGCAATTGAATTAGGTTTTTCATGAGGGGAATAGGTAGGAAAACAGAGTCTAGGAAAGGGAGATGATACCATATTAAGCACAAAACCCCGCACAACAAAACTGCTCCTTTTTGATAGCTAGCAGCTGGCACATTTGATAAACTTTGTCATGATTTTCACACAGCTTCTAACCTTTGATATTTACAGCAAGATGACATTTTTCTTTTGTTTTTTATAAGGCTATGCAAGTTATATTTTTTATTTCTTTTTTTTTATGATATTTCATGTGCATGCCTTTGTCATCATTTTCCTTTCTTTTCACTATGTTTTCTTTTTCATTATGCTGTGTATTTTACATATGATTTTGTTATGTGTCATAGTGTAGGGTTTGGGTAAGAAACATGGTAGCATTTAGGGTTTGAATAGGGTTTAGGAGGGGTTAGGGTTTTATGGATTTGGGCTGGGTTTTTAGCATTACTTGCAAATGAGATTAATGAAAATGACACTCTAACACATGTGAATTTATAATGGGAAAATAATTGGAGGGAAATAAGGAAAAATTACCTTGAAAACAAACAAACCATCAAAGCATAAGCTTGCAAAAACATCAATCACTTAACCTATTTTTCATTAATTTCTTGCATGATATTTATGACCATAACCCTCCTTATTCATCCATGACACAATCATAAAAGTTGTTTGGGAGGCCTACCTTGAAGAAACCGCAAGCAATATAGAAGAAATTTGAAGTTTTGATGAATTTTTGGGCTTGCTGGACAGTGGTCGCGCACTTCCTTCGAGTGGTCGCGCACCCTTCGAGTGGTCGCGCCTGACCAAAATAACAAAGGATTTTTGCGCTGGAGTGGTCGCGCACCTCCCAGGTGGTCGCGCACCCTGATGGAGTGGTCGCGCACCCTCCAAGAGCTCGAAATTTGCTGCAAATTGCCCAAATCTCTCTCTTGCTTCTCTCCTTGTAATTTCTTGCTCCCAAATGCACAATGAGGGTCTTCAAAGAGGGAATTTACCTTTATATGCTTTCATTTGAAAAAATTTAACTCAAAAACCCACTTTATAATGTTTCCACTTTGACATTCTTTTTTAACACTGTTTTGGAGTCATTTTGTCCTGAAATTAGCTCTTTGAGGCGTTTGACTTCATTCTTTTTGCAGGTTGACCATCTGATGGACTGTGACGAAGGAACCAGGGTTGTTGCCGACACTTTTGCAAACTTTTGAAAATTTCTTTATTTTCACAAATTTCTCATGACCTTGGACTTAAAAACAAGATTTTTTAAATCCAAGGCATAAATGAACTGTAGATGATAAAAATAATAATGAAACATATGTACATACCTCCTTCTGGCTTGCTGGACACTCACTGACCTTGAACTCATGACCTTACAGTGATTTTGACTCAGAATCCTAGACCTAAGACTTGGGACCTCAAGACAAAAATAAAAACAAACATGACTCAATTTCATTGTGGTATGACCTGATCCAGCAAAGCCAAGAAGGGAACAAAGACTAGCCCTCCATTCAATTTTATGGCATGCCTAGTGGATGCAAAATTGACATTGATGAGACACCTAACTATGCATATGCAAAGAGCTATTGATCACTGATGGAGGGCTCAAGACCGACACTAACATGGTCTATATAAAATTATGTTTAGAAATTGTAAAATTTATATTTTTATTAAAATTTATAAAAAAATTCAAAATTAAAAAAATCAAAATTTCTTACCCGGATGCGGGTGACACGTTACGGAATTAATGCATTTACTGAAGGATGGTGGCGAGGGGACGGGCCACTTGTTTGATGGTGCCCCTCCCATATCTCCCACAAGTGCCTTCAAGACTCTTTGCAGGTTGTCTTCAATACAGGTCCGGATTAGCAAAAAGGTATTCATTGTTGGGTTATGGAGTTACCTCGTTTCATTCCTGCACCGTCTCCCCTGCTCTGCAGCATCTGTCCGCCTCAGGCCTATGAGCCTAGCCTTCGCACTACAACTGGTCGTCGATGCTGGATTGTTTGCTGTGTGGATTTTGGAAATGGGTTTCATCACTCTCATTCGGCTCTCCGCATTCTAATCTCTGCCCAGCTCTACCATGTTTCGCCTCACATTCCCTCTGCTAGTGCTCCCTCTGTCATTGTTCCTCCTGTCACTGTTCCTGTTGCGTGCTCAGCCAACGACATCAGCATGGTTAGGCACCGAATGGGAAGTCGTAGGGGAGGTACCAAGGGAGGAAGTTCTCGTCCTCCGTTGAGCGCGCCACCTCCTCTCCCTCCCCTGAACTGCATTCACCCTCCAATTCTTGGGGAGGGTAGATATCCTAATACCAGACGTAGGCGAGGTCGGGCTCGTTCTTCCGGGGTTGCTCATGGCGACTTTTTTTTCCACTCAGATGATTTTCCTCCGCCCCTTCTACTCGCTCCCCACTCTGCCCAATTCAGGTTCTGTAGCTCCCTGAACAAGCCTGTCATTACTGCTACTATCTCCATCTTCTTCTCTGAAGAAAACACTCAAACAGTCTCTCAGGTTGACAATTCCAACTTGCCGCAGGAGGTTGCTCCTAGATGCAGTAATTGCAGGGATACTGGTAACAATGGCATGGATGATAGCCTCTTCACCTGCATGGTTTGAACTTCGGTGGCATTTAGCATGGTGAAGGGGGTAGCTCTGTAGCCACACGCCCCTTTGGTGGTTTGAGTCATGAAGGGTATACGATGCAGGTTGCACTTGGCGACGGGGGTGAGACTCACGACGGCAATGGCGGAGAGCCTCACGACAGCGTTTACAGGGACATGGCGGATGAGTGGGCATGCCCAATCATCGAGGAACCCATCCTAGATGATTTCATCTAATATGACGTGGCTTCCAGGTAGCAGGATACAGCAGACAGAGAATCGGTAGAGGCTGCTTGGAGTTAGCATGTGGCCGGTTGTCGCTGCCCAGGTGTATTTTAACTGTCATTTTTTTTTGATAGTTTTGCTTGGCTTCTGGTATCCTATCATGGTAACATCTTACTGTCTTTTGTGGGTCTGGACTCAAGAATTGCTATCATTTTTGGAGTTTATACTCTCGCTGGACTGGTTTCCCCAATGTTGGGGCAATCCAGATTTTGTTGATATTTCACTATATACTTGGTCGAGGCTTTGTCCTTTTTGTAATTTTCTATATATATTAATAGACTACTTTTACTTAGAAAAAAAAAAAATTTTTTTTTAATAATAAAATATTTATTTTTTTAATCTGTAACACTTTAAACTAATTATAAAAATACTAATTTTATTTACTTACTAATTAAATCTTATACATACACATTTTGTTTTATTTTTATTATTTAATATTAATACTTTTGTTCATTTTATTATTTAATATAAATATTTTTTTTAAACTTTCTGCCCAAATTTGGCAAAAATGCTCAAGGCCCTGACAATATTTTATATGTGTTTCCCTGCAAATATGGAGTTGATCTGAAAAATATGTGCACCTATACCAAAATAATAAAACTAACGTTGATGGCACAAGTGCTTCAAAGGTTGCAGGTCCCCGTGGGTCGGATGGATCCGATAGCTCTCCCAATTGTGACATCGATGCCATCGTCCATGCCGTGCTTTACAAAGTGGATCGTCGTTAGTGGGTTGGGACTAATGGACGTCGGGTTGACGACTAATGGATGTCGGGTTGGCGACTAACGAACTTGTGACCTTTTGTCTATACATTAATATTTTTAGTGTAATTTTTTGGACTTTTCGGTGTCGGAATTGGGTTGAAAAATTTGAGGTGAAATCTAGGTTTTTGTTATTTAAACTGGTTTTTTAACTTCATATTTGGATTTAGCACCCTAGAAAAACCCTATGACATTTTGATTAAGCAGGGATTTCCATCAAGCTTGTAATTTCAATAAATTGCTGCTAGATTTTAAATACACCCACCAGAAAAACTTCCAAAAAAACACATTAAAGACAACTCTTTTCACAATTCCAATATCAAATTTTTTTTTTGAAGTATATTTTAAAAATATAAATAAGTCAAGTATTGCATTTAATAGGTCAATATAGTAATGTTCTCATAGTCAGGAGAGGAATTTGAATATCTATAAAAGGTTAAAGGTTAAGTTTATAAAAATATATATACTATTATTAAAGATATTTAAGATATTTTTAACTATGAGAGATATTGATTTTCATGTAGATAGTAAATTAGTAATGATTACAATTCAAAAAAGGTTAATAATCAAAATCACTTTCAGAAAACAACAGTTTCTTTAGGGGTAAGCTTTTGGGTTTCAAATAATTTTTTCTTATCAAATCAAAAAAATTAAGTGCATTGTTCTAAAAATTGTGTTGATAATTTCTGCAAATTAAAATCTCAAAGCCGTATTTTGATAATAAAAAAAAATAATTAAAATATTAATATTAAGTAATAAAGAAAAAGAGTAAAAATATTACTTCAACTAATAGATTAGATTATAGTAACAATAATAGTAAATAGTATGGAAGGCCCTGTAACCACAAGAACAAGAGGCAAAACACATTGTTTCTAAAATTTGTTATTATTAGTTACTAAAGTGCAAGGGAAAAACGTGTGAAAAATACAACAAAGCAGCAATTTACTTTGGGGATTAACCTGTTACAAATTGGTAAAGTCTCTCTCCCACACATCAATCCAACAAAGGTGTTACAGGGAAGAAAACATTTATTTAACCAAGAGAAATAACAGAAAATACATAGATGTGATAGGAAAACAATTAAATTATGAAGAAATGTTCAATCAAACTTAATAAGTCACCAAAAATATAAAAAACAAAAACTCACTGAAAATGAAAATAAACAAAGAATCCCCAATTTTCTAGAAATTTGAATTAAAAGTTGTAGCAAAGAGACTTAAACAACACTTAACCCCAAATAAATAAGAAAATATGCAGAAATAACATTAGCAACTCAAAGCCTAATTAAAAGAAAAATATAATACAAAGTTTATCATTTTAACGAGACGATCTGTTTTTTACCAACATCTATCTTAAAAAACACCAAGAAAAAATTTACCAACTTAGATAGCATAAAAAAATATAACATAGAATTCATCATTTTCTTCTGAAACCAAAGGAAAAAACACAAAATTTGGCATTTTCAAAAGAAACCGAAATAAGAATATGGAATTCGACAGTTTCAATAGAAAATGCACCATAGAAGAGTTCTTTTAAAGCTTCGATGAATGGGAAATGGTCAGGGTAGAATTCAACAATTGCAGGCAGAAATCTTATCAGGGGACCACTGATAAGATTGTGAAGATTCTTAAGAAACATAATGTTCCCCTTAACACCATTCGTAAGCCCCTCCGATCACTGAAGGATCATATCAACCCTAAGGAAATGAAGGGTGTCTATATTATTCCTTGTCACTGTGGGACCCCCTATATTGGTGAGTCTGGATGCTCCATTAATCAGAGGATTAGTGAGCACGCAGGTACCTTTAAACATAGAGAACCAAGTCTTCCGCAATAGCAAAGCATGCAGAGAAGACCAAACATCATGTTTGTATTGAGGAGGCCAATGTTATTGCTAGAGTTTCGTAGTTCCATCACCGAAAATTTAGGGAAGCCCTTGAGATTGAAAAAAGGCCTAGCAATCTCAATAGAGATGACGGTTGGAAGATCAGTAGTTGTTGGGTCCCAACCCTCGCTTCCTAGTCGTGTCCTTCCCTTCCTCCCCTCCCTCTTTTAATAGCTTGTTCTAGTTTTCTTATAAAGAAAGTTTCCCCTTGTTATCCTTTAACCTGCTCTCTTTTGCCATAGTTCTTTGATCCTCTTTGGTATTCTTCCTTGATAATCCTCTTCTAGTGGGTTAGTTTATATAGTATAAGATATTTAAATAGCAATTTTTTGTTCCAAGTAGACGACTTTATTATTTAAATTTATTTTAAACAATTATTTATATACAAAATTTAACTTAATTATAAAAAAGAAAAATAATTATTTTGATATTGAAATTCAATCTACATTTAGGCTTAAATTAAAATGATAATATGTTTTATGGCTTATTAATTTATAGTTATAGTGTTAAGAATTATAAATATTAGAAAGTGATGAGAAATTCCTAATAATTCATTCAAAAATTAAAATATAAAAGTATTATTCTTGTTATATAAGACTTAAATTAATTTATTCTAATAGCTTTATTAATAAGATCAATTAATAGATCTAACAACAATTAGTGGTTATGGTAATAAATATTACAATACTAACTTACAATTAGATTTTTAATTTTTATTTACCTCTTTAATTAAATATAAAACTAACTTACAATTAATTAACTAAATATTTAATTTTAAATAAATATGAAATATTTAAAATTAAACTTTTATGTGTATTTAATGTAAACCTTTTTAATTCATGTTACCTTATTTACATATGTTTTAAACTAACTTCTCATTAACTATTTAATTATATATAAATTTAAACTCCTTTTAATTTAATAATAGTAAAACTAACTTACTATTGATTTAATAATTATTTAAATCTGTAACTTTAACTTATTTATTTATTTAATATATTACCTAGTTTTATTTGATACTTAACTAATTTCAATTAACTAACTAAATATTTATTTATCTTACTTAAATATATGTGATTAATTCCTATTGATTAATTTTAATTAAATATAGTTATGCTCTCCTATCCCTATCTCTTAGTCCAGTTCGACTAGTCGTTTCCTAGTCAAATATAGCCGTTATCCGGTCTAGCCTACCAGTTCAATATAGCCGTTGCCTGGTCAAATATAGTCGTTGGATGTTCTGCCCTGACTACTTAACATGCAACTTAGATCTGATTCTTCAACTTGTCCTAACGATGAACCACACTGGTTGGTTCAATGTCGACAAATGAAATATGATGTGATTTACGCCGAAAAACTTTTTTCTCGTAAACTTGATATGGATCACAGAAACCTCAATTCAACAGTAAATTCTTACATTATTTATGTATTATTCATTTGAGTGGATATATTTTGTAGTTACGAAGTAATTATGGTAAAGGTAACATATATTATATAGTATATTTTATTATTATAAAATTATAAAAATGAAAAATATAAGTCTACATTGTTTTTTATTATTTAGCAGTAAAATTGTTTATGTTCCTTTAAAAATAAAATTATTTACATATATATAAATTTCTGGTTAATATATTTTTTGTAAATAATTGTAATTATTTTGAAATGATTGAGAAATGGACACATATTTCATTGTTCTGGGCTAAGTGTCTTTTAGCCCAAGTTGCAAGCAAAGCACAGGGAAAAATTGATGAGCAACATGGGCTACACTGTTAGGGGATGACTTAGTGCGACTTGTGGAAGAAGGAAGGCAGTTAATTGGTTGGAGGGGTAGGGGACACATGGATATTAATTCATTAGTGGGAAAATATACAGGCTCCCTCTTGCTCCCACACACTTAAAAGCCAGGAAGTATTGGCAACAAACGTGGTGTTCATAACTACTGCATGTGGGAGAACGCAAAGTTGAGAGAGAGATCAAGTGGCCTCTTGCACATAATGAAATCCTAGAAAATTGAACACAACTAAGGAACCTTCTAAGTGAAGCTTGCTGTGTAAATGGTTTAGAAAGTGTGCCTTGCTTGTAAGGCTGAAGAAACCACTAGAAGTTGGTGGCTTGAAGAAGCTGCTAGATTGGAAGGATTCACCCCGTGTGCTTGTGAGGATTGATAAAGCCACCAGGAATTTCCTTGGGCTAAAACATTGGTGCTCGACTCACCAATGAACCACCTGGAGAAGTGATTTATTTACCCATTAACAACTTACCACTGATGAACCTTCCAATTAGTGGACTCTCTTCTCCTTAAAGTGAATGGGAGTTCTATGCATTGTGAAATGTTGGCATAATTGGATGCAGATCTGAACAATGTGAGTCATAATGAGCTTAGCTGGTGGATGAAGGCAACAATGGCCTTTTTACATCCTATCTTAGCTATGTCGGTTGGCGAAAAAACATAGAAGCACCTCACCTCAATCTTTGTAATATGATTCGAGGGTGACAATTGCAAGTAACTGTCTATGGGTGGGTGGAGAGTCGTTGTCCCAATCTAAGTTTCCAACTCTAGTATTAATTCCATATAAGTATTTGTAATTGCACCCCCTTATTATTGAGCTCATGTTGAGTTGTAAATCATTGTTGTATTTACGGTAAGAATGGCTCATGGTTTGCTAAGATTTGCATAATGAAACTTTGATGCATGTGTGCACTATTATTGTGAATTTATAGCATTTCTCTTTCTATAGAAAACTTTGATATAAATATAAATATAAATATATGTGTGTGTGCGTGTGCGTGTAACCACCTGGGTGGGTGCAATACATGCTTGGTAAAACTGTTGTGTGTGGTATGAGAATTAGAGGCTCTTCATGAGGCTTCAAGCCTATAGCAAGGGGTATATGATGATCATATGTGCAAACCCATGCCCAAAATTCCTGTCCATATGAATGAAAAGCGTACAGGCTTGTTTTATTGTTGCTTATGTGCCTATATTTATGGTTTCCGCCTGAAATCGAGCCATAAAGGGGAGACTCGTGGAATGATGGTCTCCTTGTGGTCTTCTCAGCATCGTAGGTTCTTTGATTGTTTTTATGAGCTTGTTATGCTAATTTATTTATTGAAAGAGACTTGTGGATATCTAAGATGAGATTTGTTTATTCCTTGTAAGATATTAAGGACCCAAGGGACCACAAATCTAGAGGCTGGATGGTCATTTCCATGAACCATGCCTTGTATTTTTGTCATCAAGAAACCTGAAATGGTGTTCTTGCGGAAAGCTCAAGAGGGATAACATCCAAGTGTGCTTCATAAGCCTTTAATGGCTATGGTTAGACTCTGGCGTGAGTCTAGACATTTACAAAACCATTGTGGGTGAACCATGGATGAACCCTTTCATGAATGGTGCATAGAACAAAGTAGAGGAAGTACCTTACCTCATATGCTTATCCTTTCAACCTTATCCACGAGCTTGGATAAGTTTATTGGGTCCGCATGGTGTTGGATGGAAAGCCAAGTCACTAGCCATACGACCACAAGTCATAACCTAGCGCAAGGTCAGCGTAATGAATGGACAAGATTTAACATGAGAAATTGACGACTAGGAGAGAGCCCATGATGACGTATGCCCAAAGGTTACATCGTGGAAGCCTACAGAAGGTCACACAAGAGAAGCCCCTGGAATGACAAGGATCAGGATGGTGTCGTAGGGTCTACAGCATGGAGAAGTTTCAGATGATGTGGAGGCCATGTTGGAGCCCATAATTTTTTTTTGGCATATGGGATCACACAATAGGAATGGGTGGTGCGAAAAGGACAAGGCAGAGCGCAACATAGGGTTGACGTAGGAAGTGAAACGCAACACAAGGTTGATGTAGGATATGGGGTTCCATGAAGACATATGTCACACAGTACATTGACTACGATATTCGAGGGATAAGGACGCACATAGGGAATATCGACAGTTATGATTGATGAGCCTCAGCATTGGGTAATTATATGGGCCTTAATTCACCTCCTAGATTAGTCAAACCAACTATTCTCACAGCTTATTGCATACTTTTGATTATATTTTTGTTTATGAGATGAGTTAGAGCTGAATATTTTTCTTTGTGGTCTAATGTGCATGTAATGCAAGATTAAAGGATAAAAGCAAGGAATTTTAGCAAAGACCTTGGTCAAAACTCGAATGGGACAAGGGAGAGGAATTATAGGAGGTAAATCCTTCTCATTTACTACCCCTCCATTTGAACATTCATTCATCAGCTCGGAGTGCAACCAGCCAAATCATGAGGACTAGAAGGCAGCCGAGCAAGTGAAATTCAAAGCACAAGCTATCTCGAGTTTGGGAGCTGGGCCTCCCTAATTTAAAGGAATTTGTTGGAGTCTTTAGTCGCATAAGTAGAGGGGCCTAGGACCTCAGTAGGATTCAGACTTTTGATTGTAAAATTCTACTTTATTTTCGAGCTGCAAGACTTGTGTTAGTTTTTGATGTAATTCATTGTTTTGATAATAAGAATGAGTTTTGTTTTGAGCCAGTACTGAGTTAACTCAAAGGGCTGAAACTCTTGGGTTAGGGTCCAACCCTAGTGGCTAAGGCTCCTCTTTATTGTACATGTATGCTAGCATAGATTCATGGTTTAATTGTTCGTTTGCTTAAGTAGATGCATTTCCATTATAATAGTGTAGAGTAGATTGGTTGTGTTTCAGATTTCTAGTTATCGCATGAGCTTTGGAGTTTGTTGTCTTGATTCAGTACTTGGTTCATTCATTCATCGTTATCATCTTCAATCAATCACTCTCTTTTTGTAATAGATCTCACTCGTATTCTTATTTCCTTCAGCACAAAATGCTTAAGCGGAAGCTAATAAATCACGTCTTAGTCAGATTATACCCATAGATCTCCTTATCATCCGATCCACAATAAACCTGACCAATCACTGTCTGATCCACAATAAACCTGACCAATCACCGTTCGATTCATTTAAACGCTTGACTTTATGCACTCCATATCTCCACCATCGATCTGTCTAGCTTGATCCAACGACTATCGCGTCGTCTCAATACTTTATGTGCTCCCAATCTCCACCGTTGATCAAAACCCCATGATCTGACGGTTACCACACAATCTCACGCAGATTCTTGCTCGACCGATATCTGCCCGAGAGCATGCGAGAAAAGTGGTTTTCCCGTGATACGTGTCATTCACTTAGGCTAATCATGCAAAATTAGAAATACATCTTACAGCTTTGAGGGCGCGCGAGAAACTGCTTACCACCTACGGAAATCTGCTCCATCATTTCGCACATTTTTTTCCTTCTGTCACCACATGACTTGTTGTGATCCATCCATCTACTCACTTCATATCCGCGATAAGATCTTCGCCTCTCATCTTTCGATTAATCATGTTCGTCCATATCTTGACTTAACCTCCCACAATAAGATCTTTGTCATTCATCTCTCATTAGTCATGTTCGTCCATCTATTGACTTAACCTCTCGTGATAAGATCTCTGCCATTCATCCTTTGATTATTCTTGTTTGTCCATCTCTTGACTTAATCTCCCGCGATAAGATCTCCGCCATTCATCTTCCAATTAGTCTTGTTTCTCCACCTCTTGACTTAACCTCCTGCGATAAGATCTCCGCCATTCATCTTCCGATTAGTCCTGTTCGTCCATCTCTTGACTTAACCTCCCTAATAAGATCTCCACCATTCATCTCCTGTTAGTCATGTGTTCATCCATCTATTCACGTAATCTCCTGCGATAAGATCTCCGCTGCTCATCTTCCATTTTTACAGTTTGTTGATCGATCCAACGGTTCCTATGCACTTCTGCTTCGTTACGTCCTCCTTTCACTGATTTTGATCTTCACTTGCTCTTCTGCTCGACTCCTTGCATGCTTGATTTTACCAAAACACCAGAAACGCAAAACGGACTTAGTTTAGTTTCCTTGCTTACACATTAGTTTGGTTTGATGCTCTTTACTTCTGTAACTTAGATAGCAGCGTTAGGTTAGTGTTGATTTAGCAATTCTGCTTAGTTTAGCTGTTTAAATGATTAATTAGGATATGGTGTGATTTAGCATTACATGTTGTTTTCTTCATCACTGCAGTAGAGTAGCTCTCTTAGAATAGATTTTCTCTTCTTCCATCAAAGAATCAAGCTTCTTCTAACTCTATAGAAGTTTGGCTTGGAACCCCTGGGGTCGCTTGCCAGATGAACAAGTGACAGCAGGCAGGACCTTCACTTCCACTTGTGCATCTAGCACTATCACCTCCAAGTTTGTATGAACCCCAAGTTGATAAGTAAAGCTGGTAGCCCAAGAGTTGCAGCATCCTTGCTGCAATACTGGCGCTCATCACTTTTTGGCACTGTTTCCGGGGAGGTGTTAGTGTAGAATGTGATTACTGCTTTCTTTTCTTCTATTTCTAGTCTTCAACGTTCTTCCATTAGTTTATTTCTGAAAAAGTAATCTAGTAGCTTCCTTTCTTTCAGTTGTCATTATTTGCTTTCCTTTCCATTATGCAAGTAGAATCTCAATTCAACAAGTAGTTTATTTCTGTTAGTATTTTCATTCAATCAACAATTTCATTTCTGAAAAGTACTTTCTTGCTAAAAAATCTTCCAAAAACCAACTCAAAAACATTTCCTTTCATGCCTTGTAGGAGTAGGGACAATCTAGGAAAATTCTTGCCAAATACCCCCACTGCATCCAACATCCAACCTCTCTCTTCTTAGGTGGTTGTGAACTGGAGGAACCTTTAGGTGAGCAACCTACCATATTTGAAGAACCTATAGGGGAAAAGAAGAAGAAGAACCCATTCCTACTGAACCGATGGCTAAAAATCGAAATGACAAAGGGAAAGAGAGAGAGTTGAGGGTGCCTTCCCCATTAGGGAAACTAATGGGGACACTAAGATGAAGAATATAAGCCCCTCTGCTCTACCTCATTTCCATGGCCTGACCACAAAGGGCCATGACACTTTCCTATTTGAGTTTGTTGTTATATGCCGAACCTATTACTATACAGATGATGAGAAAAAGTTAAAATTGTTTCCATCTACGCTTAAGGATGCAACATTGGGTTGGTTCATTTGTTTACCTGGAGATAGCATCACAACTTGGGCTTAGATGCAACAGGCTTTTAACAACACATACAGGGACTGTTGTAGGTCAAATGATACTAAAGAAGAGATTTTAAGGATGACCATGGGCCAGGATGAATACTTAGAAAGACTATGAAGAAAGATTCTAGCTCAGTTACAAAAGGGCCAAGTGCACACTTGACACTGAGTCACTAAAGCTGGTCCTACTCAGAGCAGTAAGGGAAGATCTTCTGGATACCCTACATTTGTTAGTAGGAGGAGATATCTACCAATTATCCTATGAGGATATCAAGACTGTCTTTAGAAACCATTCTAGGGCAGCCATGAAAAAAGGTAGGGGTAGTCAACCTATAACCAATACATCATCTTCCAACTCATCCATCAAGGGTGAAATTGGAAATATGTTGGAAGATTTCAAAAGTGAGATGCTGCAAACCCTTTCCTTGCAATTGGACACCATGAATATCAAGAGGAAGCAAGATGAAGCAGAGAAAGCCTTGGCCATGTTTTGTCCTAGATGAACCAAGAGGCATCCTAGGAACGAATGTCCATTGAATTGCATTGAGATTTTCTCGGTCTATGAAGAAAACCACTCCACAGACAAGTGCCCTTATTTACCCAGACTCAAAGCTGTATATCAAGGAGTTGAAGGGGTCACTGAGCAGCTTTGCTACATCAACCAAAGGAGGCCTCTTGGGCCTAGACCATACTAGCAGGGTACGCAAGGTTCATCCCATGCATATTACAACCCCCACAAAACCACAGTTATACCTTCTTGGGGACCCCCTACTCATCCTTCCTGGTCTACACCCCCTCCTTGGTCCTATGCATCTCAGTATCATTCCCAGCCAACCAACTAGTCATTTCAAGCTTATGTTCCACCACAACCTTAGTGGAATACCCCACATGAGGGGTGGAGGCCCCAATACAACAATGATCCAGCTCTATTGCCTCCACCACCTACCCAACCACAACTCCTACACTCTACTCCACCCAAGCAACCCTAGATGCCCTCCCAACCAAATCTGAACCCAAACAATAGGCAGGCTCAACAAGTATACATTGGAGAGACATCATACCCAGCTTATGCTGTCGAAATCCAGGAGATCAACCTAAGATCTAGGAGAATTATCCTAGATAACCAACCTCCCTCTCCACATAGGGAGGTTGAGGAAGAAAGAGAGGAAATCAACCTTGAAGTAAATCCACCCTTTCCTGAGAGATTAGCCCAACCACTCCAGCCTACCCCAAAATAACTTGAACTTTTGGGAGAATTGAAAAATCTATGTGTAAATATCCCCCTTCTCCAAGCAATAAAAGATGTTCCCATTTACAATAAATTGATTAAGGAGAAGTGCTTCAAGCATCCTTGAACAAGAAAAAGGGATGCCCCTACCATTAATGTCATTGGGCAGCTGTCTGACTTAATGTTGGGGCAGGTAATATGTCCAAAATATTTGGACCCTGGAAGCCATGTAGTAGATGTGCACATCAATGGCGCCATTGTCCCACACACTCTGATTGATCTTGGGCTGCCATTAGTGTGATGACCAAGGACACCATCTTCAAGCTCAACCTCCAAGGGTCATTGAGGAAGACCACAACAGTTCTGCAACTTGCAGACCATTCCACAATCACCCCTGAGGTAGTTGTGGAGGATGTGATGGTCTCCATTGACTCTTGGGAGTACCCTGCATATTTCCTAGTTCTCCAGCCTAAGGCTAAGATTACTGGTTACCCTCTCATCTTTTGGAGGCCATGGTTGGCCACAACCGATGCTTACATTAGCTACAGAGCTGGGAATATGACAATCAAGAATGGGCATATGTCCAAACAGTTAGTCCTATACCCTCCTACTCAACCTTCTCTAGAGAATGTGTTACACAAAAATATCGTCACCATGATTATTTGCAGTCAGTGTGGGTCTATCATCACTTGTACTGTCCTCCTAAGCAAGTCTCAGACCTCAGCTCTTCAAGTCAAGCTTTGAAAATGAGGGAAATACATTGAAAATCAATAAAACTCTGGTTCCGCACTTTCTCTCACTATTGCCTGCGGTCCTGCACCTTCTGTTAACAAAAACCGCGGACCTGCCCGCTCTGTCCCTAAATGTGTGGGTGTAGACCCCTGTGAAAGTCAAAAAGGTGCAAGTTTATTCTAAAAAACTCACTTTGGGTTAATTCTAGATGATTCTAGAAGGAATTTTGACGTGGATTGGCCGCTCTTAGGTGATTCATGCATCCTAAAAGAGAAGGAGCTAATCCCTTGATGAGGAGCTATCTCCTTTGAAGGAGGGCTTTATCCCTTTGAAGGAGGACCTAGTAACTTCCCTCCATTGCACTATAAATTCAGGCATTGGACTGGTTGCTAGGGAGGTTAGAACCTGAACATTTTTGAGGGTAAATGCTGGTGAAACTAAGACTTCCTAGTTGAGCTTAAGAGGAGAGATCACATATCTTTTTGGCTTCATTGGGAAGAGAGTGAAACTTGTCAAAGTAGAGGAGACTTCTTGCTGGAACCTGGGAGGAGCTTGTACAGCGTCAAGGCACAGGTTCTAAAGTTCTTCTTGATTTGAATTAATACAATCAAGCTCATTTTTCTCAACAAATTGTCTCATGTCATTTGTTTCATTAATTCCTTGACTTTCATGTTAAATATGTTTTATGATATTGGCTTTTCAAGTGCTATTTAATTTGTTCGCCTTGTTTGTGTTCGTAGATTCGCGACAAAGGAGCTCATTTGGATCGAAGGGGCGAAGGCATCCACAAACTTGCGTTGGACCTAAGGTAGGCCTAAAACACTTGTTTACCCTTGTTTATAAAAGCATATTTAGAGAAAGATAGTGTCTGATTGGTTTGCTTGTCATTAGGTCTTCTTTAGATTCTAGGAAGGTCTATCTTGTCCACAAGATCGACTTATTCCATGTGGCAAAATGGCGACCATACTGGGGACTTGATTTTTTCCTTTTTTTTACTTTGACCTGAGAAACTGTGTTTTTGTTTCAGTTTTTGGCTTGTTGTGTGTGGAATTGGGTAGAGTTTGTAGATCCAGGGTTATTTTTCATTTTTCATAGCTTTGGGAGAGGACCGCACCCTAGCCTTTTGACACAATGCATACTTATCCGCACTTTTGCTTTTAGCGCAGAGCGGTACCGCACCTGTGTTAACTGTGGGCCTGCGGACCCTGTCAAAATTTTGAAAAACCTAAGATTTCCTCTGTTAGTTAGCCTAGTTTTTGTTTAGAAGTTATTATCCACTGCCCAGACCTGCATATAACCTGTCAGAAGCTTTCCTTAGGTTAATTTCATTGGTGTTAGGTGAAATTCCTAGGAGTTTTGCTTGTTGGGTTTGTTTTTCGTTTTGGTCTTGTAGTAGCTCTGAGCTTAGAAGCTGTAGGGACCTCAGATCACCTTGGTCTACCAGTCTTCTTATGAGTCTAGCCATTTTTGAAATCTACCCTTGTTGAGGAATCCGCTTTGTGTTTTCTCTTTACAAAACTTCGAAAAGATTGTGTTTAAAAGTTTGGATTTTCATTTTTAAAAAGAAAACAAAATTGGTTGTTTTTTACTGATTTGTGATTCTGCATAAATTGTCCTTAGCTTACATCTAGCTAAGTAAAACATCCTTAAAAATACATCTTGTAGACTTTGAATTCAAATAGGTTTTTATAGTTTATAGATCTCAAAGTTAGTTGTTTGCATAGTTTCGAGTGTTTATAAAAAAATAAAAAAATATCTTTTTGAAAAAAGTTTGTTTTTGTAGTGGTTGAGTGCTTTGAAAAGAAAAGGGAAATTTTTTGTGAAATAACTAGTTGTCTAATTTTGAGTGCATTGGAAAGGACAAAAGCTCTTCTTTTAATTTGTGTGATAAGAAAGATTTGTGTTTACAAGTATTTTTGCATTCTCGAACTCTTTCTTAGCTAGAAGTTCATCGAAGCGAAAAGATTGTTTAAATCATCTTAGGTGCATTTTTAGTGATTTTGAGTCGAGTCTTCATACCACGAGTTTCATCTCCGCACCTTTTGACTTAAACAAAAACCAATAAAAATAACGCTTAAAGTAAAATTCATCTAGCAACATTTTTATTTCTAGGGCTCTGATACACCAACTTAGCTTAGGCTAGTGTCTTGGAGTAGGAGAGTAATTAACTCTCCAAGACAGTAAAAACAAACAAGTAGTTGTATCTTGTGGTAGGGAAGAAATCCAATTGTTGCATTTATGCTCTGGGAAAGCTCCTCTTAAAGGAGAAGCACGAGATCGTGTCCGAACCAGTGTGGGAATTAATCCTTCCTCATTGGGAACGACGCCAGATATTCACGTATTAAAAACAGTAAACCTCGGATTAACCATTGTCGAGGAGCTTGGGGTCACTTGTTGGTAAAACCTTGGATTATGTCACGGAGCCTTCAAGGGGATTAAGCTTGCTACTCTGCCCTTGCGTGCGTATTGGAATGTAGACTGTTCCTCCAGGTATATTTGTTTCAGTTGGTAACCTTAGTGGCCATATTCTTTAGGATTTTTCCTGAGTTGACAGTGGTGGGAAGATCCCACTGTACCTGGAGCAGACGTCGGTTAGACTCACTTGGATTTTCTGGGGGGTTCTCTTCACTCGAGACGGTTAAGTGGAGGAACTTGTGCCATTCTATTCATTAAGCAGGTTGCCGGGGTAACTGTTCCAACCGCCATTTCTATATTGAACTCTGCGACGTTGGATTTCATCACCAACTAGTGTTTTAGTACGGAAAGTTACTGTTTATGTGTGTTTGATCTCCTAGATTCTTTAGGCATGGGATTCAAATTTGTTTGGTTCTTTAGAGGCTTTATGTGGTTTTCATTGAGATTTTACTTTGTTTTGCGTGTGAAGTAGTTAAAAGTTTTTAACCGTGGCTGAATTACCGAGGAAGTCCCGTAGACTTCGGGCCAACCTCCTGAGTTTTCACCGAGCCATCTTGAAGGGTTGAAAGTCCTCGTAACTCCTAGAGACAGTAGAGTTGGGTCACCTGAAGAAGGAGAGTCTTCTTTGGTGGTACATCCTGATTTTCAAGCTTTAGTAGCAGATTATAATCCGCAATCAGTGTCTGTTTCTGAAGTTACTGGTAGCTTTTCATCTACTAGTGATATAGGTGAGGAACCTGAAATATCTGAACCTGAAAGTGAATTTGCTGCTACTCTGACATCGGGGTTTGCTTCTCCAGCTTCTAGTGGTCCTGGTTCACCTAGGGTTGAAAGAGTAATCACCCAAGATCTTCCTTCTGGATTCATAGCTATTGAAGAACTTGCTACTATGGAAGAAGAAGTAGGAATCCCTATCCCTAAAAATCAACCTGTTATTGAGCTAAGGGAGCGTGAATCAATCTTTTACAGTCCACCTAGGAGCAGTACTTGGTATCTTTCTTTGACTAATTTCTTAGAAAACCTAGGGTTAAGTTTTTCACCACCTCGTGTTCCTTATCACCCAACACCTAGAGGTTATTATCCTCCGTTAAATATGTCAAGACAGTCGTCCATGTTTACTCAATCGCCTGAATCCTTTTTGTACGGTGGTCCTTCTGTTCCCTTTGGGTATCAGTCACTCTCTGGTACTTTTTCGGAGCATCTCCTCAACCCATTGAACAAGGGTTATTAACTGGAAGCAATGGTACTAAGTCGTTGAGTGTAGAAGATATTCTCATGATGTCAGGTTCTATCCCAATCCTCAACCTCAAGGTGGCCAGTTACCGCCTAGGGGGCAGCCTCAATTATCGCCTGGGGGGCAACCTCAAGGTACCCAATTTGCGCCTGGGGGGCAACCTCAAGGACAGTACATACCTATGGGGCAGTACGTTCCTCAAGGTCAACCCCATACTCAATATGTACCCCAAGGTCAACCCCAGTATCAATTTATACCTCAAGGTCAACCCCAGTATCAATACGTGCCTCAAGGGTATCAACCCTAAGGTCAGCACTCGAACTAGGGTTTCCAACCACCCTCCGGTCAATCATATGTTCAAGGAATGGGAAATGCACCTTTGAATTATCAATCCTACCCTCAACCTGGTTATGGTCCTCAATATTCTCAACCTGTTATGGGTCAGTACCCCGGAATGAATTTAGTATGGGATCCATCGCAAACTCAACAGGTGTTGCAGCCAAATGTACAGTTGTCATCTCAAACTAGACAACCCTTAGTTTCTAGTACACCCCAGCAACCTGTCTAGTCTAATATTCAAACTTCTGTACCTTCGGTAGTTTCTCAGCCTAGGCCTAGTACGCTTCGTACTCCGCCTCAAACGACTGCTGCAACTGCCGCAACATCTGTTCAATCTACCCCACCTACTTCTGGAGTATCGACAGCTCCGGTTTCTACTGTTTAGATGCCTATAGGACAACCTAGTTCAAGTATGGTTGTCACAAGTCAACCACAATTTACTTATCAACCGTACCAGGGACAGTACCAATTCGGTCCTGCTGCGCAGCAGCCAGTCTATCAGTATCAACCGTACCCTGGGTACATTTATCAACAACCTCAACAACCCCAGTATGGTCCGGTTAATCCTAGTTTTCCAGGAGGATACAATATCCCAAATGCAATTCCTATTCCTAGTTATCCTGGATATCCTCCTCCTGGGGCTGGTCTCATGACCTAGAGTTTTAGGGACCCTAATCGTCAGTTACCGTTTATCGCAACTTTGGACTTGCCTGACTTGTCACGCCTAACGAACGATCCCATTAATTATCTTCCGTTTTGGCCGCCAATGCCGAATAAGTTGCCTAGTGATATTCCTAAGTTCGAAGGCAAATCAGGAGAGGACCCGTTGAACCATGTGATGACTTATCACCTCTGGTGTGCGTCTAACTCAATTTTAGATGATTCAATCCGTCTAAGACTTTTCCAACGCACTTTAATTGGTCTTGCGGCCAAGTGGTACATTGAGTTACCGCGAGGCACTTTTTATAATTTTAGTCAATTAGCTACCTCGTTTTTAACTCATTTTCAGTTGCCAGTCCGATATGACAATGCACGGAATTGTTAACTAACTTCGTTAAAGCAATCGACGTCCACTTACATTTCAGATCATATTCATGAGTGGAGACGTCGATGACGTTTAGTGAAGGTTTTTATTCTGGATCAGATCTTGGCTGAATGGTTTGTAAAGTCTTTGTTGCCAAAGATCACTGAAGATGTAGCTAAAGCCGGAGTTGTTACTGAGGAGCAAGTAATTGCTCAAGCACAGTACCTTGACTTGGTCTACACTCAGTCAGGTACGTTACACGAGAAAATCCCCGATCTTCCCAAGCAAAATCAAATCACTGCAGTTCCTTCGGGATCTCATGCCGCCGATGGTATGATTGGTACGGTTAACACTAAAAGTAAGAAGAAGTCTTCTAAGAATTCTTCTCCTATCATAACCTTGCCTGATTCCCCGACAGGAGATTCTTCTGCAGAGATTTCCGCCGATATTCATGTTGTAGAGTCATCTACAGCCAAATCAAAATCCGGTGGAAAGAAGAAAGGAAAGAAGAAGAATAAAACGGACAAAAATTCAAAGGAGAAACCTAAAAAATCAGAATCCAATGATGAAAAACGCAAACCTCATTATCCTTGTCTCATTTGTGATGATGAACATTTTACAAGAGACTGCCCTCATCGTGCAGAGGTTGCGAAGATTTTCAAAGGTTCCCAAACGCCTGCTGTTTTGAAGGATCCTTTTCCAGCTCAAGACAGTAAGATGATAGGTTCTTCCTTGAGTGCCAATGAAGAACCCATTCTGATGATGTCCCATGTTAGGTGACTCGATCGCATGATTATGGTAGTAAAAGTCCTGTTGATGGAAAAGAAGCAGAATCTTCTCATTCTAATCCATCAACCTCAGCTCCCGGTTCCGATCCACTACAGATCGAGAAACCTAATCCAGACTTGGTAATCAAACCGCCCGCCAAGGGTATACTTCGAAAGTCAGCTTTCAATCCACATGCGAGAGCGACTCAGAACTATAACATTGTTGAGGATTTAGTTGTTTCACCCTCAGTAATGTCAGCTTTGGAAGTGCTGCAATCATGTCCAGCACAACGTAAATTACTTTTGTCGGCTATAGGAACTGTTGACATTCAGGACTCGAACCTAATAATTTTTTATCTAGAAAATAGTACACCGAGCTTACCTCATCAAATGGCTTTCCAGATTCTAGTGTTAGTAAAAAACAAGCCTATTCATTGGACTGTGATTGATGAGGGAGCCTCAACATGTATTATGTCGATACAGTGTTGGATATCGCTTGGTTCTCCTTCGCTAAATCAATCCCCAACAATTCTAAAGACCTTTTATGGCCGTGGGTTTCATCCTTTTGGCATTCTACAAGATTTGCCTATAGGGTTGAAGGAAAAACCGTTAATCTAGATGTGGAGGTGGTTGATGCCCCTCTAGATTACAACCTTCTCTTGGGTCGAAGTTGGTCTTACGCTATGACAGCGGTCGTTTCATCGGTCTTTCGGGTTATTAAGTTTCCTCATAATGGAAAGATCGTAACAATAGACCAACTGGCTTATTTTTCATCCGACCCAACCTCTTCTGAAAGTATTCAGCATGTCGGTAAAACGACTATCCCATATAAGGATGTTGGAGTAGGACTAGTTAAAGATGCCGGTTTACCGGGAACTTTTCCTTTTCCTCCGATCAACGCATCGTCTTCATTTGCAACCATTCATATGATCACGTCAGACACCATTGTTTATGATGATCCTTAGATCATTCCTTCTGAATCTAGATAGAATCATTTGGTGATGCCATGCCTTTGAGTCCATATGAAATTGCGTATGAGGCCTTGCAATCGTTTACCGACCTATTTTTCAACCGAAATTGACTTAATGAATGTGGTCCGTGAAGAATCACTTTTCACCTCAAGCTCAGATTCAATCACATTTTTAGAACTTGTTCACTCTGATGAGAAAATTTGTGAAATCCTATGTGTAGATGATTTACCACGGGAAGATCTCCATCACAGATCTTCGTTTTTACCCGAGAATGATCGTTTTGAAAATTATTTTTCATCAATCTTTACGACTGAATATGTCAAGGAACCTCAGAATCCAATGAAACATCCTGATTCAGAGTTAAATTTGGGAAACATATCTCAACTATTCCTATTGACATTTCGGTTAAGCCTGGAATTGTTGAGAACATTCATATAGGTGCCTCATGTATAGATGACGAAATTCAAATATATAAGGCCCTATTTCAAGAATTCCGCGACGTGTTTGCCTGGTCCTATGAGGAAATGCCAGGAATTGATCCCGTGATTGTTGTTCATGAGATCAAGACTTACCTGGATGCTAAACCCGTCTGGCAACGTTTGCGTCAGATTCACCCAAGAAAAGCTGCTACAATTAAAGCAGAAGTTGAAAAATTACTCAAAGCAGGTTTCATTTATCCGATCCCGTTAACGGATTGGGTATCGAATATTGTTCCGGTTAACAAAAAGCAAGGAACAATAAGAATATGCATCGATTATAGGGACATTAATCGAGCCTGTCCAAAGGACAATTACCCAACTCCCTATATCGATCAAATCATTGATGATTGTGCCGGCAGCGAAAATATTCTCCTTCATGGATGGTTTTTTCTGGATACAATCAAATCAATATTCTACCTGCTGATCAACCAAAACGACTTTCATTTGTCCATGGGGGACATTTGCTTACTGCAAGTTACCTTTTGGGCTCAAGAATGCCGGAGCAACTTTTCAAAGGGCCATGTCTTATGCGTTTCATGACATCAAGCACATTGTGCAACCCTATCTTGATGATTTTCCAGCTCATTCATTACATCGAGCTGATCACCTCGTCCATTTACGAGCAATCTTTATGAGGTGTAGGCATTATCGGATTCGGTTGAACCCACACAAATGTGTCTTCTGTATAGAGACGGGTCGATTGTTTGGGTTTTTAGTTTCGAAAGTCGGCATTCGCGTCGATCCCTCGAAGGTTGAAGCTATTGTCAAATTGCCTCCTCCTTCGAGTCTTCGCCAACTCCAAAGTTTGCAAGGGAAAGCAAACTTTTTACGACGATTCATTCCTAACTATGTCGAAGTTACAAAGGGTTTTACCCGTTGTTGAAACAAAATACTCCATTCTATTGGGATGAGATAGCTCAGAAATCTTTTGATGCACTAAAACACGTGTTGACCCATGCACCGTTATTGCATCCTCCCAACTACAACCAGGATTACTTCTTGTATCTCGCCGCCTCTCATTCCACCATTGGAATGGTCTTAGTTTAGGAAGATGAATTTGGAACTGAACATGTGATATATTACCTTAGTCGAACTTTAAATCCAACTGAGCTAAAATACTCACATGTGGAGAAATTGGCATTGGCAGCTGTTCAAGCTGTCCAACGTTTTCGTCACTACATTTTACTACGTAAAACTACAGTAATTTCGGATTGCAACCCTATGATCTACATTTTGACCAAGCAATTGCTAGGGGGAAAGTACTCTAAATGGATCGTTATCCTGCAGGAGTTCGACTTGGAATTTGAAAAATCTAAGTCTAAGAAATCTTTAGTCTTTGCGGAGTTAATGTGTGATTTCCCGCGTACTGATACGGAAACTGTGGTGGAGGAGCCCATTGCGGACGAATCCTTGTTTCTAATCAGCACTTTAGATCCGTGGTATGGGGATATCATCGTTTATCTCCAGACCCAATCCTTTCGGCCAGAAATTTCAAGGTCAGAACGTTGGAAAATATGATTCCAGTCCCAACAATTCAGGATTATTGGAGATACTCTTTATCGCCGTGGGGTGGACTCTGTTTTTCGACGTTTCTTAACTCACGAGGAAGCTGAAAGGGTTCTAAATGACTGTCACTCTGGAGCGTATGGCGATCATATGTCTGGGTATGCCATAGCCCAAAAGATATTGCGCGCTTGCTACTTCTGGCCGTATTTGTTTAAAGATTGTATTACAGCGGTCCGAAAATGCCACAACTGCCAAATATTTGATCGAAAGATGTGCGCTCCACTTGCTCCTCTCCACCCTATAATTGCCGTTGGTCCTTTTGCCAAATGGGGTATCGATTTTTATTACAAGTAACCCTCACTCGGCCGGGGGGCATGCGTATATCATCCTTGCGGTAGATTATTTTACCAAGTGGGCCAAGGCGATGCCTACATTTGAGGCAGACGGCAGATAGCTGCAATTTTCATGTTCAATCATATAATTGCTAGGTTAGGTGTCCCACAAGCAATAATCACTGATCATGGACGTCATTTTCGAAACGTTATGATGACCGAACTACAGGCCAGCTTGGTTTGCGTCACGATAGTTCAACTCCTTATTATCCACAAGCTAATGGTCTGGTTGAATCCATCAACAAAGTTTTAGTCATCATGATCCGACGAATCATTGGGATTCATCGGTCGAATTGGCATAACATGCTATTTTCAGCGCTTTGGGTGTACCGAACTTCAGTAAAAACATCAACAGGGTTCACTCCTTTCCAACTAGTTTATGGTCTGGAAGATGTGTTGCCCTTTGAATGCGAAATCCCGTCATTGCAAATGGCCATCGAGTTACTTCCAGCCACTTCTGAAGAGGAAAAGCATTTGTTATACTTGGCTCAATTAGATGAGAATCGACGTGATGCTGCATTGGCGATCGAGACTCACGCAAAACGTATGAAAGCTCAGTATGATCGAAATGTGACCCCTCGAAATTTTTCGAAGGAGATCTAGTCTTAGTTTACGATCAAGCTAATGATAAATTAGGCGCTGGAAAATTCGTTCCTATGTGGCATGGTCCCTATGTTGTCAAGCGAAAGCTAGCAAAAGGGGCCTATGAATTGGTAGACTTTGACGGGGACTCTTTAGGTAAACCCAGAAATGGTCTTTACCTGAAGAGGTATTATGCTTAAAGAATGGGTATGGAGATTTTTAGTTAGGATAGCTTTTCTTTCTAGCTGGTGTGTTTTAGTTTAAATAGTGTGCTTAGCTTAGAGAGTTTTTTTTCGTCATTATTCCTGCTTATCTTGGTTTTACTCTTGATATTGCAGATGTCGATGCCTCTCCAAACATACATTGGTTTCGCTCGTGGTGCTTGTCGTAATACACGGAACATTTCTTCTGTAGCTTGGGTTATCTATTCGCCCTCTGACGAGTTAGTATCTATGCATGGGGTAAGCCTCGGTCAAACAACGAACAACATTGCTGAGTATAGTGCAGTGATTGAGTTATTATCTGAATCTATTTCATTTGGGATTCAGAGTTTGATAGTGAGGTTAGATTCTGAACTCGTTGTATTACAACTTAATAGAGTGTATGCCATTAGAAATCCAGTGTTATTGAGATTATTTTTTAGAGTGCATCTCTTGGAACGTGAATTTGATTATATTGAATATCAGCATATTCCAAGATCTTTAAATACATTAGCAGATGCAATTGCTTCTCGAATGTTAAATAGACATTTGCAATAATCATACATGTAAATTTAAAAGCATTCCATAATATGATTTACAAGATAAGCCGGTAATAGTGATATATATATATAAATATATATATATATATATATATATATAGGAGTGTGTCAAAAAATACATCGTCCTCGATCATAGGTTGAAAAACACCTTATGATCGGCAAAAATGATAAGTACAAAAAACAAAAATGTCATATGTGCCCACAATAGGCGATCATCCTATCACTGGTGATGATCTCGATAAGAAACCACTGCACGGCCACCTTGCAAAGGAACCTCTTAAAAGGTCCTGGGACCCCAATCACATAGCGCTGAAGCCGACGAGGAATGTCGTCTATAGTGGTCTCCGAATATCTCCTGTCAAGCGCTCGAGATGACCCTCCAACTCGGCCAAAACCTCTGCTGATTCGTCTTGTGGCTGGAGCGGCTGCAACTGGTTGTTTTCCTCTCGTAAGGCCAGAGAGCGGCTGGTCGCTGTGGACCCACATCTGCATTTGAAACTTTTACTATTAGTTTTGGGACGATGAAAAAAAAAAAAAAAATAGGAAAATGTTGAAAATGATTTTACCTGAGTCATCCCATTGCTCTCTTGTGGAAGAGCCATGTTTGGGTCACCACGAAAATCTACCTTAGGTAAGGGAAGTCCTGAATAGAAAAAACCTGGTTTTCCAACCACTGGAAATACTCAGGTTTGAATCGAACAACCTCTGTCCCCTCGTCCGGATGACGGGCCATAACTGCGACCCATCGCATCAGTTTGGGCTCTCGAGGAAGCCCAGCTCCAACAGTAAGGTGCTGCAGGATCAACATGGGAACCCTCTCCAGACCAAAGCTCACAACCAAAGCCCCATAACCAAAGGTATTTAGTTGTCCGTTCTTGGCTCTGGTCAGTTGGCCTTTCACATTGGCCAACACAGCATCGCACCAGTTGAAGATGGTGCCTCGAAAGTAATCAACTGCCATACGCATCTGGGATCTGGTGGCAACATGTAATGCGGCACTCCCGCAAAGTCTGGTGACAGTAAACACGATCACCATGAGTTCAGGAAGGGATATGGTTTTTATGTCTATCCCTTTGTCTCTAACCTGGCTGTTGCAGAACTCTAGCCGTAGGCTATCGACAGACTGCCACCTGGCCTAGCCCCGAATAGAGTCAAGTCTTCGCCTCTCTTAGGCAAACCAGTCAAGAAATATATATCTGTCTGCTCGATTTCGAGCTAGGTGGCCACCAATGAAGAAGCACTGGTCCTGTATGCTCCATCTATCAACCAATCACTGTAAGAAATCCACCTAGGCCCTCATGCCAGGAATGGCCCAGAATTTGTACAAGCCGCAAGCCTTCAATGCATCGATTGAAGGTTGGTGATTCAATGCGGCAGCATCCACGTCCTCATGCTCTCGTTCATGCCAATCTAGCATGATGTACTCTCTGCATCAAGTAAAAGACAATTAAAATGCTAGGAAAAAATTGTTTGGGCCAAATTTGAGAATTTTTGGGTTAAAAACCCTTGCAATGGGGACCACACCCTGGGTTAGACACAGTGCTGGGTCCTGCACCCATGCCTACATGGAAGGTGCAGACCCCTGACTTTTTCCCAATGGAGAAAAAGTCGGGGTCCGCGGCTGGCAGTGGTACACCTGGGGCTCCCGCGCGCTAGTTTTAAGCCTAAAAACCCTCCAAAAAATGAAATGAAAGCCTAAAACAAGAAATGAAATGTTAAAAATGAAGAGTAGGATGATGTGATTACCGGAGAAGACGGCATTCGATTCTGACGGTTGGATTTTCCGCAATCTTCACGGGAAGTTTTCTGAACAAAAGCACTATTTTCTCACCAAAACTCAAACGGTAAAAAATGAATTGACGAAGCCCCTTTAAAAGTTTTTTGAGTAAATAAATTCCAAATTTGTTTATGTTTCGCTTTGGAAAGGTATTTTGCAACATTTTATCCATTTCAAACATGTATGTGTAATGTTTGCATTTTTGTTCAGGATAACGGATTATTCAGGCGAAATCTATCATTTTCGACGGAAAAACATTTAGAGTCACCTTTAAGCTCTTTTTGACTCCTGAAACATGAAAAGATTGCCGAGTTTTTCTTTTAAACTCGTTAAAATGGAACTAAAAGACGGTCCACTTATAAATCTTTTCTGACCGAAAAAAACACGAAAATTTTACCGGATTTTTGTCGTTTCAAATCCGATATTGGTTATAAAAATGACGTGTCGTTGATCGCTTTTTTACTTTTTTCTGATCAAGGGCACTAATTACGAAAAGTACTCCTTGGTTGTAAAGATCAAGCGGTTCTCTCAAGTTAAATTATAATTTTCGGGCTTGGGAGACACAAATTTACGAAAAAGGTCAACCTTGGAGTCTTCTTAAGTTTTTTCAGACTCTCTAAAATTGAAAAACGTCGAGTTTCTCTTGTACTGGACTCGTTAAAATTACACAGTAAAGGACTTGTTCAATTACAAACAGGAATGAACCACTCCTTCTTAGGGTTGAATTTAAACTAAGTTGGACTCATCCGAAGGATGAGCTTATAATTAAGCAAATGTTATCCTCCTCAAGCTTGTTAAAAAATAAAGAGGTACTTGCCAGAAATGGTGGGGGAAAAGAGAGAAAAAATGAGACTGTTTGTCATACTTTGTAACCACTCTTGAACACGACACTTTTATTCACCTGGGTTGGGAAATCCTTTGCCTAACATTCGATCAAACCACATTGAAAGTCTTCAGCCAATTTCTGGGTATTAACTTTGGGTCAATTGTCACCAAGAGCCATCATTGTGTCGTTATGTTGTTCAAGAGGTCACTGCCAATAAGCCATTCATCTGCAAAATATCTGTCATCCATCTTGACCATCCCCGAGTCAGTCCTTGCAACTAAATTTCTTCAACTTGATCTATGATTCGTGTTGTGGGCTTGCCTGTGACGGATCACTTTCTATCGACTTCAGCTCATTATCTAGAAAGATGATCTAGAAATCGTCAGTAACTTGGATCTGCATGCCTCAATGGCAGGTTTTCTCATCTTTGACGACACGTTACATCATTGACCTTCGATCATGGAGTCCGTGACATGTTCGACAACAACACATTTATTCACATCTCATGGATTGTACTGGGTACTTTGAGAGCCATTGACATCACTGGTGGTTTCTCTCACACTTGTTAACAATTTACATCATTGACTGGTAATCAAGTGGTTTCTACCATGTTCGACTCCAACACATTCATTCGCATGGATAGAATCGTACTGTTTCGGGAAGTAGAAATGAAGACCCTGGATCTAGTTTCCACAATCCAAGCTGCGAGGAATTTTGTATTCATTATATAATGGACTATTCATAAATAGATGGTTGCGTCCATACTGTGTCCACATGAGTCTATAATTGTGATGTCTTACAAGATCATTCCATGTATCAGAGTCAGTAGTTAGTTTTCTAAGTCAGTTTTGATCTGAGTATGGGAATGCCTACCTCAACGATGATATGATCTCATATATATCTTGCATTGAATGTTTTTTTACAGTTTCCAACCGGGCTCTCCACAAGATGATCCTCGAAATGATAAAGTACTTCACTCTTCCTAAATGATAAATGAAATCCTCATCTACTACAGACTTCGCACTTTAGGGGGCAATCTGTTACACAAAAATACGTCACCATGATTATTTGTAGTCAGTATGGGTCTATCATCACTTGTACTGTCCTCCTAAGCAAGTCTCAGACCTCAGCTCTTCAAATCAAGCTTTGAAAATGAGAGAAAGACATTGAAAATCAATAAAAACTCTGGTTCCGCACTTTCTCTCACTATTGCCTGCGTTCCCGCACCTTCTGTTAACAAAAATGCGGACCTGCCCGCTCTGTCCCTAAATGTGTCGGTGCGGACCCCTGTGAAAGTCAAAAAGGCGCAAGTTTAGTCTAAAAAACTCACTTTGGGTTAATTCTAGATGATTCTAGAAGGAATTTGACGTGGATTGGCCGCTCTTAGGTGGTTCATGCATCCCAAAGAGAAGGAGCTAATCTCTTAATGAGAGGAGCTATCCCTTTGAAGGAGGGCTTTATCCCTTTGAAGGAGGACCAAGTAACTTCCCTCCATTGCACTATAAATTCAGGCATTGGGCTGGTTGCTAGGGAGTTAAGAAGCTGAACATTTTTTAGGGTAAATGCTGGTGAAAATAAGACTTCCTAGTTGAGCTTAAGAGGAGAGATCACATATCTTTTTGGCTTCATTGGAAGAGAGTGAAACTCGTCAAAGTAGAGGAGACTTCTTGCTGGACCCCAGGAGGAGCTTGTACAGCGTCAAGGCACAGGTTGTAAAGTTCTTCTTGATTTGAATTAATACAATCAAACTCATTTTTCAACAAATTGTCTCATGTCATTTGTTTCATGAATTCCTTGACTTTCATGTTAAATATGTTTTATGATATTGGCTTTTCAGGTGCTATTTAATTTGTTTGCTTGTTTGTGTTCGCAGATTCGCAACAAAGGAGCTCATTTGGATCGAAGGGGCGAAGGCATCCACAAAATTGCGTTGGACCTAAGGTAGGCCTAAAACACTTGTTTACCCTTGTTTATAAAAGCATAATTAGAGAAAGATAGTGTCTGATTGGTTTGCTTGTCATTAGGTCTTCTTTAGATTCTAGGAAGGTCTATCTTGTCCGCAAGATCGACTTATTCCATGTGACAGCATGATTTACCTTTATGGTTAGAGAGGAGGAAGAAGACGAGCTTATTTAGCCCAAATTTATGCTTTGGAAGCAACCATAGGAGGAGGATAACAAGATGAGAATGACTTAATTGAACACCTGCTCCAAAAGACCAACTCCTAGTTTCGTTAACCATTAGAAGAAAAAGTAAGGGATACCTAGAACAATCATCCAATTGACTTTACTTGGCCAATTCCAACCCACTCTGCATCAAGACCATAGAATTTTGGCCCAAGAAAACTTTGAAAATTAATCCATCTCTCTTTCTCTGAAGAGGAAAAGTTATACAACATGTTGAGAGAAAACCTAGAAGCCTTCGCTTGGAGTTACAAGGAAATGAAAGAGTACACCCCATAGTTGCTACACAGACATTACATCAAAGGAAGTTGCAAGCCAGTCTGGAAACCACAAAGGAGGATGAATCAAGCTCTAAAGATATAGATCAAAGATGAACTAAACTTTGCAAAAAACTGCTAGATGCAGGACTCATTTACCCTATCTCCAACATGAGTGGGTCTCTCCTTTAGTGTAAGTTCCCCAATAAAAAAAGTAAGTGGAGGATTTGTGTCGACTATAGGGAGTTGAAACAAGCACAAAGAAGAAACATTACCCCTACCCTTCATTGATTAAGTGCTAGATGGCCTGTAGGGAAGAAGTTTTTTTCTTTCCAGATGGATTTATGGGTACAACCAATCCAAATCTGCCCAGAAGGCCAGGATAAGACCACACAATCACCTATCCTTGGGGTTCATATGCCTATAAGGTCCTTCCTTTTGGCCTATGCAATGCTCCTCGCCACTTTCCAGAGAGAAGTCTTGAGTATTTTTGATGAATTAGTACATGACGCAGTGGAAATCTATATGGATGATTTTACACCTTATGGTTGTATTTTCAA